>JACWBX010003906.1:46947-62111 GCA_014622435.1 Polypedilum pembai
GACTCATACGTATCATGTAATGCACTAAATCAAAAATGATTATCTTCAACACATTTTCGAGAACGAATGTGGACGTGTTAGAAAAAATATCATCCCTACATTTTTATTTCCATTTCGAGCCTCAATTTCGTATACGATTTATGGTCGGTCGTCGAAAATTTCATCTCTTTCGCTTCGTTCACATTCCGTATTTATGACTTTTGATAGGAAAAAATTATTGAGTACATGATAAACTATCACCATTCATAGTCGTTATTTTTTTGAGAAGGGTTGTCTAGTTGCATTTTATGCAAACGCTTGTGTAACCACATTTTAGCGCACAGCTAAGTCTGAGAGTCTTCAAATTATCGTTATATCTTTACTGCTTGTTTACTTTGCTTGAGAGAATCATAAAAAAATCATTTTTATTGTCCATAATATTCGTCTCTATTGTTCCACTGAGTCGCATTCTAGTTAAGTCATTCTTTATAGCGACTGAATGTGATTTTAATAAAGACGTGATGTTGATGTTTCCGCTTTGCATTTCGTCTCTCCTCATTTTTTTTAAAAGTTCTCTCTCTTTTATCAAATGTGTTAGAACGATGGACATACATAATTAAGTTATCGTCTTCCTGGCTAACCAAAATGTATAAAAATATGTGAAACATTATCTTCTTTTTGTTCTGTGTCGGCTACTGCTATGATTAATGACTAAAAGATTGATGAAAGAAGAAACAGCACGTTGTGTGATGGTGAATAATTTTGATGGAGTGAAGAAAATTTGCATTTTACTGATTTCATTATTTCTCTATCTTAATTCATCATGATCATCAACATCTTGTTCAGAAATTTGGTTTAAAGAAAATTCAATTAAAAATCTTTACTTTAATTTCAAATTTTCGACCATTATTTCTGCCTTATCAATGATTTATAACTTTTATTTTTACGTAAAAATAAATATTATATCATAAAAATGTCAGGAATTTCACACTTATGTCCATTTATACCCTCAAGTCAAAGAGTAGTATGTTTTATGACTTTCAGTCCTCTGAGTTGCTGATAAGAAAGTGAAATGTAAAAGAGAGAAATTGGCAGTAAAGTGAATATTTTTTCTCTCCCTCGTATGAATTAAAAATCCATTTCTCACATATAATAATGATGCAATTTATGCCGTTCCTCTAAATATTTTTATTTAATTTTTATTCATATATGGATTTAAAACATTAAAGTAAGCAAGATTATTTATGGTCTCGTGAAGTTATGCGCATCAAACAAATTTAATTTCTCTCCTTTTTTCTCTCTTCCGACCATCTTCATCTTTCATCATGTCAACAGCTTACTGCTTCTTGAATTATCAACAAACCGATTCGATTCATACAAAAAAGAAAATGATAAATTTTCGGTCATTAAAGTGATGCGGTTGAAGAATTAAAGAAAATAAATGTGAAGGAACATTAATTAAAGTGCTTTACATGCCGTTCGTTCTCTCTCGTATGCATGATGTGAGTGCCACTCAGATGTTTTGTTTACATAAAGTGCAATAAATATTGAATGACTAAAAAGAGTTCTTTAATGCATCGTGCGTACATGTAATTTGAGATCGTGATTTGATTATCGCATCATTTAGCTCGGTACATAAATTCTTTCTTATTTCAATATTAATATTTAAATTTTAGATAAATCAAGGTTTAAAAATTTATTGTTTTTAAAAACTTTAATTTATTAAATCCTTGCTTTATTCTTTAAGAACATTGGACTTATTATCTTATTTTCTATCAAATAAAATTCTTAATTCGTTTTTGAATTAAAGCAAAAAAGCAAATTCATTTATTTCAAAAAAAGCTTCAATGAGCAATTGAAAATCATTACTGCACAAAGTAAATAAATAAAATAAATCATAAAAAGTACTCTATGCTCATTTATGGTGCTGACATATCGTGCATTTTGTGATCACATAACCATATCTGAGTGAGTTTTGATTTTTCTTTCTCTTTTTATTTTGCTCGCCGTATTTCATCAGAACTTCGCTCATGTCGATTTTTATCTCTTTATAAAAATATTAATTTCAATTTCTATCGTACAAGTGGCATCACACAGAAAAGCAAAAGGGAGTTATTATTTTAAGAGAAAGAGAAAAAAGTTAGAGTTGATGCTGAACATGGATACATGTAATTGAAATTTATTAACATCAATCTATAAGCATTTTTTAATACTTTCGGGGAAATGAGACAGCAACTTTCAAAACATTACACAATTTTATTTCAACCTCCAATTTCCAATATGTGTGTGCGAACAGACAGACAGACACAGTCGAGAGAGATTAACCATAAATAAAAAACAAAAAATCAACTTTTCTTCTTCTTTGTCATTTCGGTTCGTTTTAAATTATTTTATCTTATGTATCAATTTGAACATGATCAAGATTTTTTCGTCTATGGCATGTGAATTGCCCATTGACCATTGTCCAATTCAATATCTGGTTCACAACCGCAAGACAACACAACAAAAATTCGATTTCATAAATTCGATTAAAAACCGTTACATTTTAAACAGCATGCGCGCACATCTGAAAATTTGTCGTGTTTAAGGAAATTGAATACACCTCCATACAGCTCGACATTGAGACATGTTTGTTTGATAAATTGCGGTTGCATCAATGTAAATTGAAAGTCGCTGCTCTCGCACAGAGATCTCAATTTTTTATTATGTCGCTCTTTTCTGTACAAAAGATAAAAATTATTATTTATTTATTTATTTAATTTTGGGAGCACGAGGAGGAAGAGCAGAAAAATGCTCACTGAAATTCAATTGTATGCAAATTTTCAACCATATAAAAAATGATCTTCTGTTGTTTATTTATTGATACTGATCTAAACTGGTATTTTTTAATATAAGAAATCTTAGAAAGTCAAACTGACAGAAAACTTAAAATATTTTGTTGCAATTTTGAAAATTAACAAAAATAAAAAGTTTTAAAACTGTAACAGACACATTTCAATTTCATCACACTACAATTGACTAATTCGATTACAAATGTTTCCTCTTTCACTTCAGAGAATTTTGCTTTAAATACTTAAGGAGTTTCACAATCAATTCTCTTTCTCACTTAACCTCTTGATGATGTACTGACATTGCGATGTAAACAAAACACAGTAAAAAGATTGATCCACTTCATAGCAGTAAAGTCTTTTCATCTTTTTCATTTAACCCATTTCTCTTCAACATTCACGCTTAATTAGATTGATTAATCTCAAACTATTTTGGCTTATGTGATTTTCTTCTCTTTTCTCTCTTTTTCCCTTTGCCGTCAAATCAATTTACTTTCACACACACAGACATATGATCATTCACACTTGACGCACTCTCGTTCGCAGCATGATAACTATTTACATTTTATTGGATATGTGATGATGTTAACAAGATTTTCCATATGGAATATCTCAACATGCTGTCTTGCTTACAATCTTCTAATAGCCCTCTCTTTCTCTCTTTGATTTTCTTACTATTCTTTGCAAGTTAGTGAAGCTAATGAAATTTAATGAACTCTAAGATGATGAGATTCTTGTTAAGAAGATTATTTTTCAACTTCTTACTAAATTAAAGGACATGTGGGTGTGAAAATGAAATTAAGTCATTCAAATATTTTTACAAAAAATTAAATTTTTTGGACAACGTCGAAGTACTCACTTAAGATGAATAGCGTTACTTTAAGATATTGTAAATATGATGATAAAAATTTGCATAAAAATAAATAAAGTCATCAAATATAAAAGAAACCTTTCATCATCTTGACCCAAAGAGAAAAAATCCGTTTAAAAATGGACGGGATTAAGAGAGATTTCGCAATAAAAAGGAGCGAAAGAATTCATTTAATAGTCAATTTTCATGTGCCATTAAAAAAGGGTTTATAAGTAAGTCGAAAGACATTGTAGAAAGAAATTTATTGATTCTTTCTCTTTTATGGATACGAAGCTCTTGAAATTTAAATGCAGAAAAGGGTCATCCTCATAAATGAAGTTGCTGCTACTTTGATGGCTTATTGTCAGCACAAAAAATGTTGTGCTGCTTTTTATGAAGTCACTCAGTCAAAGAAAAGTCAGTTCATACTAACAAACTTTTGCCATTATCAACAATTTCTCTTGGGTTGCATAAAATATTTCTGTAACACTAAATACTACTGCTGTTGTTGTTGTATTTAAATGTGAAAAAGAAAGACATGCAGTTGCCCTCGAGAGCAAGCAAAAAAGTTAAAATTTATTAAAAAAGTTACTTAAAAAACATAAACCAGAACTCAAATCGAACTTGTGCTATTAAAAAAATGAACTGAACGGAAAAGTAAAAGATTTCTTTTACTCTTTCTTCCATCGACTCATTCATCTTCATTCACAAAAATATATTGCACAAAAAAGCAGTTAGCAATTTAAGAAAAGAAATTAAACTGTATGTAAAGAAATTTTTATCGAAAAACAAGTTGAAGGAAAGTTTTAAAAGAAATAAAGTTTTAAAAAGCATAAAGGTTCGAAAAAAGATCAAGACAAAATGTCACAAATTATCTTTTTTCACACGAAACACATTAAGAAGTCACATAAAAATAAGAAGGAGGCAAAGTTTGCATTAAAATTATTGTCATTTCAATGTATGTAAAGAGAGAATGTGTAGATAAAATTTAATGTGAGCAGTAATTTCAAAGTGCCACTTTTTTTTAAAACGGCAGAAACTTATCGTAATCAAGAGCGAGAAGCTTAAGAGCTTTACATTTTTCTTACAACAATGATAGAGGATCAATTTCCAGTTTTTTAACTTATTTTTTTATTCGAAATAAATTCTTCGATGTCGTTCAATTGAACGGTTCGAACTTTATCCTAGTATGTGTGAATGCAAAAGGAAAAAGTTTTTCTTCTACTACTGAACTGCACACAGAATATCGCACAAGAGAAAGAAAGAGCAAGGCAATAAATGGTGCAAAAAAGTCAATTCGATTAAGTTTTATTGCATTTTATTGCTTCTCAGTGTGATTTAAGTTGGCAAGATGAGGATTTTCTGCTCGCACTTTACCAGTTTGATGATGGTGAGGTTTAATAATTGCTTTGATATTGTCTTGAGATTGGATAATAAATTGTTTGAAGAGATAGAGACAAAAGATTTATGATGATAGAGAATTATTGTTTTCAGGGTTTAAGAAAAATAACCATTAAAAATATTTTAAAATTTTAAAATTCCAAAATCCGTTAAATTTTGAAAAATTGTTCTAGAATAAATTTTAATGAAATTTTTCATTTGAGCGACTGCAGTAAAAGTTTGATATTCATGATTTTACTTACAATTATCGACACTTTTATGGCCATTAATTGTGCAGCAAGAAAGCGCACGTAAAAACTTAAGTGATTTTCTTTCTTTTATGAAATCTCGCCAACTTTTGCAAGATAAACCTCATTTTGACTTTATTATTATTTAACATCCTTCTGTATGAGAAATAAAAGAAAAAAAGGTACGCGAGAAGTAAAAAGAAAAGCAATGTGAAGACAACAAGGTAAATTGTCGATTTAAAAGATCTCATTTAATGCTGATTGAATAAACATGTACACCACAAAATCTCTACTCTATAAACATTACATCGTGGCGGGCGAGTGAACAAGCAAGCGACTGTAATTTTATTTTTTTATTAGTCTCTTGCAATATTTACCTTTCTTAAGTGACGATTTAAACTAGCGAAAAATGAGCAATCAGAAAATTTATGATTACAATTGCGATTTAAATTAACTACTAATTCCTTGTGCAAACATTAACAGCTTCAATGGGCAAATAATAAATTGCAATGTTTGCACAAGAATCATTATTGTACACATGTGCATCCGCAGAGAGTTAGCGAGCGACACACGAAAGTAAAAAGAGAATCATGTTCAATGACATACGATGCAAGAAGATGTGAAGACGCGCGAGCGTTGAGAAGAAACAAAATTAAAAGTGATTAATATTTATTTGTGTGTCTACAATTATACACGATTCATCGTCTTAAATGAGGCAATTAATTATAGAAGTGTATGAACGTTGTCATCTGTTAATTGGAACGTAAACAAATCAGATGCTTCAGTGTGAAATGAATCAGACTTGACTGAAATTTCTTCATAAAATTTTTTTGGGTAATTTAAACTGTTCACTTCAAAATTTTAAGAATTTAACAAGAGAAAAATAACTCTGATGAAGATTTTAGAAATTTTTTAATTCTTTCGCTCTATTTATTAGATTTTGCTTTTATCAAAAAACAAATTTTACCCAGTTTTGTTTACATTTTTCTTCAAAGTTATTTTCCCTTGTTAAAATTTTACCCTTCTGAAATTAAACATTTAAAAAATCCGTTATTTTTAATTTAATTTTATTCAATCAATTTTAAATTCCAATAGCAATAAACAAAAGAAAATCAAAAATATCAAATCAAATTTCTGTTTTAGGAAACGCCTCATTAATTAATGTGTGAGCTAATGTTTTAAAGCATAAAATTAGATTAATTCAATTTATCTCTCCATGTCGTTTGTTATCAAATTCCATAATTTTATGTTTCATAGCCAAGAGACATTCACTTTCACAGCTAAGACAGTAAAAGCAAGTTGTTCAGTAGCTTTTTAAATGAAAAAGCATTTTATTGATTAATATTAATCACAAATTGTGCTTGTCGTTCCAATTCACCCATAAAATCTGTTTTTAATATTAATGTGCATGCAATCAGCCATTTAAAATATTGATAAAAGTCACATTTGTATGCTGCAGTATATTAATAATTTTACTCTCTTCATCTCTTATGCATTCATTCATTCATTCATTAATATGACATTCATGACACATGCGAGAATGAGAGTGATGATATTAATTACAAAGAGTTGGATGCGTCTAATTGATTATTGTAATTTCGCACTTTCTTCTTTGCTTCAAGTATCACTTAAATCAGTCACTTTAGTGCAATGTCAACAAGAACAGATGTTGAAGTCATTGAGTTGATGATGCACAAACAAACAAACACACTTGAGTATGTGAAATCTTAGAATGGTAAAATCTTTAAATCACAAAATGAAGACATTTAATGCATACACGTTCCACCTCCTTCACATATTCGAATGCATGCCAGATTTATACATTAAAGATTTCTGCTCGCTTAACTCTTTTTGGTGTTGATCGCTTTAAAGGCAATAAAAATGCAACAAACATAACAAATTTACAATTCACAGAAAGAAGCGGAAAATGTGAATTTAAATAAATAAACATAAATTTTGTACTCTCACAGCACAAGAGCATCTCATGAATGAATTCTTTCTTTCTCTTTCATTTTCTTTTCCTTAACATACATAAGTAATGTCTGAATCAGAAATGTGTTAAGATTCTCGTGTGTGAGAATTCTTTATTTATTATTGAGATCTTCTCTTTTAAAATTCACACTCTGATTATTCGTGATGGGTGAAGGTGAAGGAAAAGATGACTTGAGAAAGATACTTTTCGTTGGTTTGATGTTTATTAGTGTCTTACAACTCATATATGCAGTTAATTTTGCATGTGATGAATGTCACTTAAAATTATACAAATGGAAAAGGCGAGTACGATGACAAATGACAAAGTCACGAGCAGAAATTCCTTGATTAATTACTATTGCTTGTAAGTGATGATGATCGTGTAATGTAATGGAGACATTACTTGTTTTAAAATTAAATTAATTATTCAATCATTTAATAAAATCTTGCAAAAGTTGCAATTTTTACATTGAAAATTTTTTGATAATAAAAACTCACGACAAGCTTAAAATTCATTAATGACTAAAATATTTGTTGAAACTCATAAATTTTCTTACCTTCATATTAACATAAACCATTGCAATAAATCATTATAGTCACTAAAATGCAAATAAAAATAGTTAACTGAAATTGCACCTCACAATTGTGCTGCCTAATTTATTCACAAATTTCCCAACTGTAAATATTTGCTCTCAATAAATTCACTTCCACAATAATAACAAATCTCCGTGTTTCGAAACAAACAACTGCAGTAATTGATAATGAAAAATTTCCATAATTCTCCAATTGCTTGCCGTAAATGTCGATTCGATAAATTCTAAAAATTGCTAAATAATTTCTAAGTAAAGCTAAAATTTATAGTTTGCTCTTCTCAAATGCGGGAGCAAAAAAATGCTTTCAGCATGTTAATTTTTCTCTGTCTCATCTTAACACGCATAAATTTTGTCATTATTCAACATGTGCACACGCATAAATATCGCTTATAACTCTATGTTGATATCTTTAAAGTAATTATTAATATTATCCATGTACATACATATTTTTCCTTTACATGTAATTTATGATAGTTATTTGCAAGTTGTGAAATGTTAATAGTGCTTAATTAGTACGACCGTATATATGAGCTCTCTTATTGCTCAAAGCTTGATCAGGTATATGTGATAAAAATTTATTTTATGGGTGTTGATGATAATAGCTAACTAATAGTCGTTCATGTCTTTATGCTTTTAAAATACTTCATTCAACGATATTGAATAATATTCATTTATGTGAGTAATGTTTGCTGCAATTAAGGGAAAATTTTCTCACATGAACTCAAGCATACTTCTTTAATCTTAAGTCAAGCAATTGTAGACATTATTAAGGTCGTTAGTGAGGGAAAATACAAATATTATAAAAATAAAACTTTGTGTGTTTCATTTTGTTTATTTTAGAAATTAAAAATAATAAAAAAAAGTCCGTGTTGATCAAACGTCGTGTCTACGTACACACCAAAAAAAGAGTGAGAAATTTTCAGGTGTTTATAAAACAGATTTACTCTTTTATGTTTTATTTATTTTCATTTTTCATCTCGCGCTATCTTGTTTTCATAATATTTTCTCTTCTCTTCATTTTCCCGCTTATGCCGCACATTAAAATACATTGAGTGATGTTGATCCATTAACTTAGACTTTTTTCCTTCAATTTTATCATCTCTTTCATGAATTATCATTACCCAGTGAAATATAAAATTATTTTTATAGGTCAAAATCTTTTTGAGTGATTTCCAATTAACCAGAAATGAAAATCAAAATTATTGCTCAATAAAAATCATTTGAGTAGAAGTAAAATTTTTATTTACCTAAAAATCAATCATTAAATCTTAAGTAAATCTCTGAATTGGCCTAAATAAATTTGCGAAAAAATACTGACTGAAATTCTTTTTCTTTTTAGCAATAATTTGGACAGTTGAGACGGGTTTTGATAAATGTGACATTTATTAGTTACTAAATGACAGTAAAAATCCAGGCGAGGACACTCGATCTTCATGGGATTTTTTTAAGAAGAAAAATATCAAATTTGTGATAGATTTAACTGATGCTATTTTCGTAAAAAAGTTGAAAGTTATTTTAAGTCATATTAAAATTTAAATTTCATTACAGAAATTTTCAAAAATTTTTGAAAATGAATAAAAGAAGCAAAACAGCTTTGTTCAGAGAAAACAGCTTGACCTTCAATTGTTGATTTATTGTCGAATATTTAACTTATTTTATCAAATTTGTGATATTTAATTGGTACCAATTTCTAATTTTAGTTCAAAAATACTAAATGATTAATAAAAACAGCTTTAAAATTCTTCAACAACTAACATAAACCCAAACATGTCAAAAAATCTAAAATTATTTTCATCAATATTTTTGTCTACACTTTCATTAATAAATTTTTAATATTTCGCACATTTTAACTAATTTTCTCACATAAAGACATTAAAAGAATTCATAATTCATGAAAAGAAGTCGAAAAATCATCACAATTTGCACTCAATTTCCAAAAACTCAAATGCGAGGTTTGTCAAAGAGAAATAAAAATTTTCACATTTTCTATTTATTTTAAAATGTAGAGAAGAAATATAGTGTGTATTTTCATCATCATCAGAACATGTGGAGGGAGGAAAAGAAAGTATAAAAACTGAACTGAGGTGTTAAAGATACATAATAAATTATTTATTGCGGGAACTGTATACATTTATGTTTACATGGAATAAATTTGTAGTCATTACAATTCGTCGTTTCATTTCACTTCTCTCATTTATTTTCTGTGTTTTATTTTACCCTCCTCATGGGATTTCTGTGTGACTTGTTTGTTTATTTTGCATTTAACTTTTTTTTTGTCTTTCACTCTCAATGTTACCACCTTTTAACTTTAAAAAGAATTAGTAGATTAAACTTTTTTCAGTTGAGATCAAATTACAATAAATAATAAATCAAATCGTAGCCTCATTTGCTACTGAAGTGAAAAAAAGTCATTGAAAATCTAATTTGGACAAAAAAGAAGTATTTTGCTTGTTTTGATATCCCACACACAAATGCATACCTAAAGAGAGAGAGAAAAAATTACTTTTTTGTTTATGACTTGATTTGATTTCGAGTCTTAATCGGATTTGTAGATTTTTTTTCTCTTTTTGTTGCCTTTCATCTTAACGCTCGGGCAACTTTTAATTGAAATTAGAAGATAAATTAATTTTCACACAGAAGAGATAAAATTAATAGGATGATCGGCATCTGTTGAAAGACATTTAACTGAGGCGCTCTCAACTCTCAATCTATGGCAATTTCTTCATTGAATTCAAACTCATAACTTCGAATACATCGATATGAATGAGTGAAGTTCACAGCGTGTATAATTTGTTTTTCTTTTTTTCTCTCTTTGCTCATTCACTGCTCCTTCTGAATGGGATATCGGATATCGAATGGCTGATTGCTGTTGTATAAAGAGGTGATCAATCAAATGATTTACATTCAACACTCAATGCTTTTTCAACTCTTTTTGAATACATTATTGAGGATTTAAAGTTGGTTTTTTAGGATCTGATAATTGATTGCGATCAACATTAAATGCCAATTTATAATCATCAAAATTTGTCACACTGAGAAGAATGTTTTTTAGCTGGCATAAAGCACAGTTATGAGTCCTAAAAAGCAAATTTTATTAGACTCATAAAGATTTTTATGACGCTTATAAAACTTTTTTAACACTTATAAAAAGTTTTATGAGTCTAATAAGGTTTGCTTTTTAGGACTCATAACTGTGCTTCATTGGCATAAACTTTATGCCAGCTAAAAAACATTATTCTCCGTGCACATAAATGCACCTTTTAAAATTCTAAATAAAGTGAGAATTTTATTATTAATTGGCCCAATTAAGTCAGCTAAATTTTATTTATCTAAATTTTATTTAAATTTAACGCCATGTATATTTTTCTGAATTCAATTATCAAATTAAAAATGCAAATTTTTACAATTGTAAACTCACTAGCTCACTTGTAGTTTTCCCACATCATAACTATCGACAACTGGCTATTTTTCATTTTTTATTGCATTGTGAACAGAAAATGTTTAATTAAAAAGACACAAAATTCTCGTCAAAAGAATTAATCATTTGCTTTGACATAAAATTGAATGAATTTTCAAGTGCAATTGAATAATAAAGCGCATGAAATGTTCAAAGAATCATTTAAATTGTACTGAAAATTCAAACTCATGTTTCATCTGACAGTCCATTTTCAAAGTAATAAAAATGCAAATATTCACAACCCGACTTCATTGCAAAGAGGGAAAAAATATTCGTGCCATATGCGGACGAAGCTCAGAGAGATAGAAATAAATATTTATTCACATGTTAATTAATCTCCCTCCTTTTTATCTACCTCGCTATACAAACAAATATTTGTAACTTAATTGAAAAGATTTCTTTTTCCTCAAAAAGAATAATAATGAATAATTCATAAAGAGTGCATGTGAGATGTCGTAATAAATGTATTGCGCCTTCGTTAAGATAGTTATTATACTTCATTTTGTGTATCGTTATGCATAGTTATGTGCTTGCACGCGACCGCTCCTTTGTTTTGATTTGCATGTTTGTCACTCTCAATTTTTATTTTTTTTTTGCTTTCATCAAAATTGCAAATGCTTCTTAAGAGATTTTTAGTCGATAGCACTGGAATGCGTTTGAATAAATTTGAAAGTATCTTTTTCTGCGAGCAACTTTTAATTGACTTGTTTTCATCGACATTTCAATTGGAATAAATTTTAGATAAATTGAGCAAAAATCTAATTGAATTTGACGTTGAATTATTATCTAGTTGAATATGTCACTATAATTTATGATGCTCATAAATCAAATTGCCAATTGTGACATGATTATGTGTTTATTATTTTTACAATCATTCCACTACTCACCTAATTATGCATTTTATGAATAAATTCTAATCGCATTTCGCTTTGCAATAAATTTAGTCGCTATTCAATGTCATGACTAAATGCAGACATGTCAATGTAATGTTTGACTTGCTTTGTGATGAAGGTTGATTTTTTTTTGCAACAATATGATAGAGAATTTCAGACTGGGAGGCATTAGAAGAAGAATCTGTCAAAGCACAACAACATCATTAAGACAGTCCGCAAATCTTTTTTAATTTGACATGTTATTTTCTAAAAAAGAATAAAAAATTCAAAGAAGACGGCGTCTAAACAAAGACAAATCAGTTTATGAGTCTCTCTGCATTTTAATTGAATTCTCTTGATTGATAAAAATGCCTGTTTGAGTTTATTAAAAAGAATGAAAATGTAGTTTTTAGCAACAACAAAAGAATTCTTTTTTTGTATTTCATTCATTCATTCATTGAGGGAGCGATTAAGGTCGTAACAACAAAAGGTAAATGCGAACGAGACAAGAAAATCGCCTTTGGAGATGATCGTTTTGCAATATTGCTTTTGTTTCCCTTCTTTTTACTTTTTAAACAAAACAAAATAAGAAGAATCTCTTCTTCATGCTACCAGGAATTGCATGAGAGATTCTTTACAAATTTTTACTCTTCTTCCTCTTCAATCTCTGTGTGTGTGTGTGTGTGTTTGTATCAAAAAAGCGTTTAAAACATTATTTATGTTTATTCAATAAACAACATCGTTTCTCAATCTGAGCGAGAGTTGAAAGATTATAAAGGCAAGCGAGCAGAAGCAAACATACAAAAAAAAGTGCACACACAATTTATCTCTCCTCCTTCACTACCTTCTTTCTTTTATTCTCTTCTCTCTCACTTACTTGTTCTTGCATTTTTCTAAGTATAGAAGCCATTCAATTTATAAAAATGCTCTCTCAACAATGGGAAGAATTATTTTTGTTTCTTAAAAAATGTTGAAAACATAAAAAAAATTTTTTTCGTAACTTCGATCGATCGAACAACAAACAACGACAATATTTCTCTATTGAATTTAATTCTTTTTATAGATGACAAGATCAATGGCATTGAACGAAGTTTTGCACGTTTTTATGCGACAAAAAATTGCTTTATTATATTGAAAAGCATTTTTTTGTCCTCTCATGTGTGAGAAAAGTGAGATTATATCTTGATGATATAACATTGAAGTTCAATGTGCAAGCAACAAATTCATTTATTCAATTTATCTTGTCTCTTGAAAACTTTTATTCAATTTTCTTGAAGGTAAATAATTCAATTTTATAGAGTAAAATTTTTGCGAAATTTATTTTAAGTTTTAAAAATCAATTACAATAATAATTAATCAAACAATTTTCATCGCAATTTCTCTCCGCCCAAAATTACAATATTTACTATCAAATTTCAATCTTTAAATTTTGTCCAAATTGATTTATTTATAGCCCCAAAATTTTTTTCATTCATAATTTTTGCGACTTCCTTTTCGCTTTTAAAATTACGTGCCAATGGACAGTAATGCTAATTATACATTTTTCTCTCTCTCTCATATCTGTCCTCTTTCATCTTTGAGTGAGCAAATTTTTTGTTTCGTTCATTTGGGCTTATAATTAGGTACTTAAGACATGTTTGAGAGAAAGAACGGGAATCATGACGATGAGAAAAAGATTCACTTTAGTGATAAGGCATGAGATTCTTACACTAATTCATACACAAGCTAACTCGTTCAACCACACGAATGAGTGCAATTTATATTAAATGCCAATGCCATTAAAAGGAGTGTGAAAAGGAATTTTTTTTCTCTTAAAGTATCATCTGTTTTACGATGAAGATGGAAAATAATTAAGATATTTATGTTCAAGCAAGAGAAGAAAATCGATGGATGGTAAAAAAGTAAGTAATTTAATCCACTCATGTATGTCTTGGAAAATTATTATTATTACATTATCTTACAATAAACATCTTAATTAATAATATTTCTCCATTGCTTGTTATTAGTGCTCATCTTCATGGACGATTTTAATTGTATTGAAATTGATACACGAAGAAGAGAATTAAATTGATTCATTTAATGTTTGTTTTTCAGGTTCACTCTCTCATGGGCTTCTTTACACACATGGTAGATTTGATTCAACGCGTGGGTAACGCCTTGCGAAAAAAAAGAGAATGAAAAAAAAATATTTTTTAGCATTAATGATTTACGACTTTCTGCCCTTTTTCATATATGAAAGCAAAAAAATAACAAGATTCGACAGCTCTTCATTATATCTACATGAACCAACTCTCTCCTGCTTCTTCATCATTTTCACATACACCTAGTATATCATAAAAAAAGAAGATGATGATAATAATTGGGTCGAAGAGTGTAATAAATTTTGGCATTTTTAATAATAAAACATTTATCAGAAGCTGATATGACAAAATGCTGTCAATTAAATTAAAGATGGGACACAAAGTAATTTTTCGTATGGCTGCTCAATTTATGTGAAAATTATGCAATGAGAAAAATTTTGATTTCATTTAGTTAAATTGTTAAAAATGTTGCAATACAGATTCACATTAAGTTTTTCAATTTATTTTGAGTATTGAACTTAAATTTTTAATTTCTTAAATAATTTTTTGTAATCTATTTCTGTATTTAATGTGCACTTTACTAATATCTTTAGTATCTAAATTTTTAAAAATTTCTAATTAAAAGTTCTCATTGTATTCCTTCCCTTGTCATCTACTTCTTTTTCCAAGATATAAAGTAGCAAAAAAAACATAAATTCTAGAAAACATTTCATGTCAATTTTTTATTTTTATTATCACTTTTCCCTTGTGTCCATTCATTCTTCTTTCATATTCGAAAAAATTCTATAATTGGGTCTGCAGGTTTTGACGAAGGTTTTCTTCATAATTTACATAAAAATGTGTATATTGCGACATTTTTTTCCTTTATTATTCCCATCATTTCGGACATATATCACGAGAGGCCA
>JACWBX010003906.1:62131-72461 GCA_014622435.1 Polypedilum pembai
ATGCAATTTTTCTTATAAACTTGAATATGATTAAACGATTAGAATTTATATTCAAAGAAACTTCTGAAATTTTGCTTTAACTTGGTACACACACAGAAATTCTAGTTTTTGTGATCAAATCAAAAAGCTGACAACTAAACATGTAGTTTTGCAACTCAACTTTGTTTTTTCATTTGTATTTAAGGTAAAGCCTCTGTTTCTATAAACGAATTAATTAACTCTGTTATTTGTAACAAACACTGATCTGGGCGCCAAAAATGCGCTAAAGTACTACAATCCGCAATTGAGTACTTTCACCAATTTTTATTTTTATTATCACTTTCCCTTGTGTCCATTCATTCTTCTTTCATATTCGAAAAAAGGAAAAAATTCTATAATTGGGTCTACAGGTCTTGACGAAGGTTTTCTTCAAAATTTACATAAAAATGTGTATATTGCGACATTTTTTTCCTTTATTATTGCCATCATTTCGGACATATATCACGAGAGGCCAAGAAATGGAAATTTAGAGGAAGACAAAATGTCAGTTTAGCAGGTAATTTTTAGACAGTCGAAAAAAAAGAAGCGCTTGATGAGTTTAATATTTTCTTGGCCCATGCAGTGGCAGAAAAGACGGTCAAGGACTGAACCATAAAAGTCATGTCAAATAAAGATTAATTTTTTTTCGTCTCACTGGCTTGCGTTTTCTCATAAAATATTCACAATCATAAATGGTGAATTGGACACCTTTTCCTGCATTCTCGTTCGTTTCTAAATTTTTTTGATGTATTTTTAATCTTCTTTTTGTGTGCACATCATAATCGCATTGCGGCTTTTTGCAACCAGCGAACAAAAAAAATTTAAAATTCACCTAACTAACAAATTTCACGAACGATGAAAGCACTGTTGATGGAATAAAAAAAGAAGGATTTAAAAATTCATTTCACGTAAAGAGACTCTGACTGAGTGAGTGATTTTTTTTTTGACTAAGGCATTATTTTAATTTAGTTGAACAATCTCTAACCAGCACTTTGTGGATTTCTTTCTTATGCACTCTGAATCGACTCGTTGCCTTTTACGGCTTTTTTTATTTTGCAAAAAAATATGAAAGATGATTTTTATGAGATGATGATGGAAAGGAATAAAAAAGAATTTATATTATCGTTTACAACATCATAATCATATCGCATGTTTGATGATTACTTTTATTATGTTACGAAAAGTTTAAAAGAAGAATTTTTAGAAATTTTTAACAAAAAGAAAAAGAAGCAGCAAATTTTTTAATGTTTTTAATTTAATCAATTTTTAAACAAAGAATTAATCATTTCAATTAGAAATTTTTAAATATACTGTTTTGCAAGGGGTTAGAGCTCTTGATAAGCAAAACTGAGTAGTCATTGAAAAATATTAAAATTTTTTTGATATTTTTGCATTTTTGCAATTATTTTTGCAATTTTGATTTTTTTTTTTGAAAATAATTTCTTGCTGTTTTGATTTAAAAATTTCACTTCTTATTCTAAAATTCTTTTGCTTCTAATTTTAAAAATGAAATTAAAACTTCAATTGAAAGTGCCAATATAAATTAGTCTTTATAATAATAACAAAATAAAGACTCAATAAACCTCAATCAATAATTTTCATCATTAAGTGCCTCAATTTTCTCTATAAAAATTAAAATGAATTTTCAGTATTTATAGCTAACAATAATAAAATCTCTTACCACAGTATTTCTGATATACATTTCAATTTTTCTTCCATTAATCTCAAGCGCACATTTCTTTTTGATTTTTGCTATGCTTACAATAAGGTGAAGAAAAATAGTGCGGAAATCACTCTGAGAAATGTCTATCATCGTCGTCATGAGCGCTCTTTGCTTCAATTAAATTTTCATGTCGATTTACTTACGTTAGTAGTTTATAATGAGGTTTTTCATAAATCTCTTTCTCGTTTTTGCGAGCAAAAATTAAAATCGGAAATTAAATCAAAATAAATAATCAGCTTAAGTCAATTTTCAAAGTTTTTAATTTTAATGGAAATTTCTATCGACATAAAAGACTGAAAAGAGCGTACAATGGTAGGAGGTGTAGAAAGATAGCACATTTTCCCATGGATCTCGTTACGCTTTAAAAATTACTTTCCATTTATTAAAATTCCGGAAGTTTGTCTCGGAATCCTTGTGGTCTTGTGGCTCGTTTATTCTCTCTCTCTGTTGCGAGAAATTTTCGTCAGTCAGCCAGCAGTCGTGTGTTAAAAGGAAAACCTCTAGAGCAATAAACACAGAATTATTATTTCACTTGTCTTGTTTAAATTTTTCACGCCCAAATGACGTTTGCTCGAGAGTGAGAGCAAGCGGGCGTGCGGTTGGTTGCAGGCAAGAAACTTTCATTACTTCGACACTAAAACAATTCGTCAAGACAGCTAATGTATGTTTACTGTTTACCGTACATCAACTTGCATCCATGTCAATGTCCCACGATGTATGTATGTTTAAATATTACCACACCATCAACTATGTCAATTGGAATTATATCACGCTTATGTACTTGATCACGTGTGTTTTTATTTCACGTGATTGATGAGTTGAGATGCATTTTATTTTATATTTTATTTCAACCATAGAAAAATCTTTTAAAAACATGATCATGATGGTTAAGTAAAAACTTAATTTATTACATCTCCTACAACAAGCTTCTGTTGAGCTTAAATGAAACTTTCTTCCTCTCGAGAAGGAAGGAAGTTTTGAAAAGTGGAAAGTAAAACATAAGTTTGCTGCTGTTGCTTATTGCAATGAAGAATGTCAGTTTAAGAAAAAGTCATTACAACTTTTTTTTCTCATTCTTTGGTTACTCATAATAATACGAACAGCGACAACTTTAAGTGGAAGTTCTTGATGATGATGACAAAGTTATTCAAATTGTATTAAAAGAGATTAAGAAAGTTAGTAGTGAAGAAAAAGTTTGTCACTAGAATTAACAGAATTTATAGACAGATTATTGATAGGAAATGAAGTTTTACTACTGCTTCTGCTGATGCTGCCACTTTTGTACGATTATAATGTTAATAATTCAAATCAATATTTGTCATTTGTTATTCAAACAACATCTTTTTAAAATATACAAGAAATTCAATTAAAGTCAAACATAGTTTTTGTGTGTGTTTTAATTCCTCCAATGTCTTCAAGGAAATAGAAGAAGAAGAAGAAGAAGCAGATGAACTTTACCACTATTTTATTATTTTAGTTTGCTGCACTTTCGTAGAGAAAAATAAAGAAAGAGTAAACAAGAAAGAAGAAGTTTTGTGTGTGGCATGGATGAGTGAATAGATGAGACAGATGTTTAAACTTTAAACTTTTTTAATTTACTTAAGAACAAAGCTGAATTTTTTTCAACTCATGCTTGACATTCATGTATGTGTATTTTATGCATGTTTGCAACTTGTGAAAGTTTTCTCACTCGAGATGAGTTTAATATTCAAGTAATTGCCACTTGTGTCTGTAATCAAAGTGAAATGCTCTCACCATTCACTAATTTTTTAGCTCTTAGATGCTACTGTCCTAGAAAGACAAGTTCAATTGCCTTCATACCACTTTTTTTGAAGGATGAATGGAATTAAATTGTTTTATTTTTGCTGACATAATTGCTCGTAATTATACACAGATTAATCTCTTATAAGGCTCTTAAAAGCTTGCGAGTTTGCTTGATTGAATGTTTGTTTTGCATTTCTTCTCTCTATTTTCTTGACATTACATTAGTTTTTTGAAAGTTGATGTGACGACGTGATATTTTTTGCTGAACTCAAGATCATTGTTTTTAAAACCATATAATTAAAATGTTGCAAGCTCACTCTTATTTTGCAATAGTTCAATTCACAATATATTTCCTCATTTTCAAAGTTAAGAGAAGTTTAATCCAACAATCTTACATTCACTCAATCATACATTCAAGTGAGTGTGGATTTTCTTTAATTATTTGCCAAAACAAATGAAAGCAATCTCATTCAGCTCGCATGTTTATTTATCATCCATAAAAAAGGCGAATGAGTTTACGATGAGATAACGATGCGCACTCTTTAATGCTCTTTTCAATCTGTAATGGTTTTTTATTCTCTCTCACTCACTCACTCACTTTTTGATGTTCACAATTTCATTAAGGCAGATGATATGAGAGATTTCAACACTTTTAAATTGGTGATTTGGCAGTACTGCAGCAGTAAAATGCATAAAAGAGCGAATAAAATAAATTTAATTGTAAGTAACGGCAATGACGTTGCTGCTATGCCTTTTTTGTGTGCTCGTTTCAATTTTAATTTGCCTTTTCATTCATATATGCATGTGATTTTTTCATATTTATGCAGAATTTATTTTTTATAAAAAAAATCTCTTCTTTTGCTCGTTTATGATGTAAAGTTCACAGAGCTGTTTGTGGAGTGTCTGCTGCTCGGAGGTATTGAGATTGATATGACATAAAAAGTGCTTTTTAATATCAGACGATGTGCACAGGGGTCGCTCATTATTTATTTTATGTGTGCACATAATGCATATTTAATTACACGTTCACATTATAATTTTTCTCTCTGACAATTTTTCATATTTCGCATTTTAGCGAGAATGCTTTTTTCCTCTCTTCTCTCCTTTCCATTTCTCACCGTTCGTTCATACCTTTTTCGCGCTCCTCATCACATTTATGAACATGACTTGAGCATACTATGTGTACTTTTTTTATATATATTTTTAATTAACGACAGAAGCGCGTTTCTTAACGACAAGATGACTACTTTTACTCAGTATGTGTGCAAAAGAGAGAAATAATTGCACAGTGAACATGGCCGACAGTTGATGGTTTACTTTTTTTAGTTTATTGGATCAAATTTTGCCATGTTTTTTTGAAAGTTTTTGTTGACTTTTACTTATTGAAATTGAAATATAAAACAATTTTAATAAAGAAATTCAAGAATTTTTATTGCTTACTGGCAAAGGAATCCAAAATATTCATGAACGATGTAAATTTTTAAATTAAAAAAGGGAGGAGAAACTGAGAGCAAGCTAGTAATTAGTTGATCTCGCATGAGTAATTAATGTGACAAAAGCAATTTAGTTTAATGATTAAATCAGTGTGAATTTGACCTTTCACTCAAGCTCTCACCATGTAATTAATTGCTGCTATCATTTTAGTACATATGAACTTTATCAAAATTAAGCAAAACTTAAATTGCAAATTTTAGACCATCAAAGGCACATTCAGTAGTTCATAATTCATTCAGACTAATTTACAACTCCCTTCACTCACGTCGCAGTACAAAATTTTCAAATATCTTTTTTGCATGCTCACCTTTAGAGACTTCATTCACTTTGCATAAATGAAAATTGTCGACTTTTTTTATATTAACTCAGTGACAGTGAGAGTGAGCTCAAAAAATGTAAAAAAAATTAAGTGAAATACATAAATTTATGTCTTCATGTTCTCATATTCACACTCACCCGCGAGAGAGATGTGCCTGAAAAAATATCACCGTGTGATGATGAAAATAAAATAAACATCAGTTTGTTGAGTGAATGAAGGAATGTCGCTGCGATGGATGAATGAGATTGTATGATAAAAAAAGAGAAAATTTTCACATTAAAAATTTATCATTTTCACATTGTGCATGTGTGTCCCTTTCATTTTCATGTGATGGAAAATTTATGAACATTAACATTGCGGAAGTTTTTGTTTGAATTTATCACAATGTAAAGATCACAAGAATTGTTGGTACTTTAATTGAGTGTAAATTATGAACCTGCCACATGTTTCTCTATTATTTTGAACAAATTGCAAATGAACAGTATGAAATCTAAGAAACATTAATTTTGTTACTTTTTTCGCGTGGCATGTAGTTACAGACTAATGACAATGTAAATAAATAGATAATAAAGTCAAGATACAAAGCATGAAGTCGAGACATTAAAATAACAAAAAAAAATAGCAATGAATTTCGCCTTTTCTTCCTTTCGAAATGAAAATTTATTAATGAATACATCGCAAGTCACATTTTGATAAATTAACCATGATAAGGAGAGTGTAAGATGAATTTATATATGTAATTTGAATCAACGCGAATCGATAAATTGTCGCATTTAATGAGCGCTTCAGTGTTATAAATTTTATTGCCTTGTCTAGTGTTATAAAAAATGGGCAATGAGCAATTAATTGTCTGCTGCAGCTATTGAGCTTTCGACATTAAATTTATTTTTTTCTATGCATTTAAATGGGTACATTTGTGATAATTAGATGGGCGGTAAAGTTTATACACATGCGACATTGATGACAATTTGTTTTTATTTAAATATGTTTTTTTTCTTATGAAATTTAGAGATTATTTAAATAATAAAATCAAAGCTCAGTTTCTTGTCCTTCAACTTCATTTACTTAATCTTTTTTGTCACAATAAAAAGATAATTTAAAAGTTATGTTAATTTAATGATATCAAAAAATAGTTGTTGAATAACATGATGCTTAAGCTCTCATCAATGACAGCAGAGCAACAACATTTTGAATGAATGATAAGATGATGATGCTACAAGAATATGAAACTCAAGAGAAAAATCTCTTAGCTCTATTATATGTCGCAAGCAGATTCATTTCTCAAATATATCAAAAGGCAACGTGTCTGGTAGTAAAAGAAGTTTTATTACATGAGAGAGTGAGAATAAAGAAGTTCTTGAGGCAAAGGAGAAAACTTGGAAACTTGATTAACCTTAATGTAGAAATGAAACCTCCTAGGATTTCTTTCATTAGCAACAGAGCATCGAATTTCATCTTCTACTTTCACAAGTGCACTCACCCTTCTCGAATAAAATAAAAATTAAAAGAGGAAAGTTTCGTGAAACATTAAGCAAAAATGTTGTAATATTACTCAAGTTGAAAGGAATTTTATTTTCTTCTCCTTCTTCTGTCACTATAGAATGAAACTTTGTCACGACACTAAGGAGAAGCGACAAAATATAATTAATATTAAAGCACTTGAGACACTTCATTGCAATGAAATTAAAAATTAATTGGCATTTAATTAATAGAAGGGAATTTTGTAAAAATAAAATTATCGAGAAAAATATTTTAAAGCTTCATCACCCACAGCTTTAAGAGGAAAAACGCTGATGGGAAAAATAAAAACCACATTGATCGTCTGATTTTGATTACTTCTCAATTTCATAAGAAAATTTTTTCCTTCTCTCTTACAGTATTAATTTATTTTTTACGCTTCTTTCTCTTTCTACCACATTCAATGTTATGAGAATGAATGGAAAAGTTTTTTTAAACATGATTTCCTTGAAGACTGAGAGAAATTTTATACTTACTTTTTAAAATTGCACATTAGGGAATTTCTTACTTGTTTGCTTGTTGGTTTTTCGTGATAAGATGATATTATAAGGATTCTTTTACTTTGTATACTAATATGATCTGATAGAATTTTATAGATTATTTAAGTTCAATGAACTAATAAAATAACGAAAAAATAAGCTAAATTTTTGTGGTATTGAGGTCATTATGGCGCCTCTCCTTTTGCCAACAGTCGATATGTACTCGTTATAATTCTTTTTTCTTATGAAAATTCACAAACTTCTCCTTAAATAACAATTATAAAAAATTACAGCAATATTCGCGCGAACGATCAATAAATCAGTGGAATTAATGACATAATATTAATTTATATAGCATTTGTGGTGCCGCTGTTGATAAATAAGTGCTAATTGCCTTGCGAAATTATTCTTTACATGCTGTTTTCCTTCTCTTTCACTTTTCCCTTCCAATAATTATTATTGCACTACTTGCTTGCTTCTGCTATGATCTACTATCGTGACCGCAAGCAATAAATTCATTCGCTTGCACTCCCTCGGAACTATAGTTGATTAATAGTTTGTTGAATGTTCTTATTACAGGCAATAAACTAATTGAGACACCTTTCATTTGAAGTGAATTAGAGAGTGCGCACATGAGAAAAGCTAGTTTATGTATTGCGTGCTTGCAAATGATTAGAATATCAATTTTCTTTTTACATTTCAAAAGTGTGCACTCACTAGTTGCATTAGCAATTACTTCATTCTCTTTCACAAGTAAAAATACAATAAATCGGTTTGTTTGATTAGAAATGAATAGTTTACCTTTTGCAAATATTTGTTGTCTTCATTTATGCGAAAATGGAACACAAACATACGACACTCTTGAGTGCAACTTTCGATTATTATGATAAATTTTTTTTATTTAATTTCATATATAAAAGATAAAAAGTTATTCTCTGAAGATTTATTACTCACTAATTGCAAAAAATTAAGTCAAAGCGGTGTTGCTGTGGATTGATATCGAATTGCACTTTACATGGGATATTGCCAAAAATATGGGTGTTTATACTGCTTCTGAATTTCATTGAATTTTGAATTTTTAGACAGAATTTTTACATTTTAAATTTCTGACCTAAAACCATCATTTAATAAAAAGAATTCAACAGTGACTGCACAATTTGTCATTTCCCTTTTATACAGCCGCATATTTTGACACATTCCTTTCTACTTTAGCACACGCACACACATTTAAACACTCGGTGACAACGACAAAATATTTGCTCTCACTCGCCTCTGACTGCTAATTTATTAAAGTGCCAATTAAAATTAAATTTCATTTGTACACAGCAATGCAGTCAGAGAGAGAGAACTTTCAATTCGAATCAGCATGATTTCAACAAGCACTCACATACACATGAATGAAAGAGTGAGATTTTTTGGATGATTGCGATAATAATGAAATAAGGCAGTAGAAAGTGAAGGAAAAAAGTTACAATAAATTAATTACGGCTATCAGAGAAGGACCATAAGAGATTGAATTACTTAATTTTCGCAAAATTTAAAAATTCATAATAATTTAAAGTTGTTATTATATGAACAGCATATGTATGTTAAGCACAGGATTAAAACACTTCTTTTTCTGCTAACCAGCCTCATGGTGTCAATGTCTGTGACAAAGTGGTTATAAAAAAAATTTCATCTCTCTTTTATGATGCGGTCAACACCAAGCTAATTAAAATTCATTTATGTCTGAATTGGATTTAATTTTATTATTGTTCATTGTCAAGAAAATATCATTTAAACTTATCATATGAATCTTTTTCACTCTTCTCTCTCAAGAGAAAAAAAGAGTCTCGCTTGCTTCTTTTTATTGTCAATTTTCACATTGAAAAGGAATTGCGACATGACAGAATGATTGATTTTTGCATTGCAATATTTCAAAATCGATTTTTTTTCTCTTTTTGTGTGCTTCTTTTTTACTCTCGGTACTGTTTCATTCATTTATACAATCTATCATTTATGTATATAAGTGAATAAAGGCAATTGTGTGTTGAAAGCAATGATTTTCATTACCAATGGATGGAAATCTTTTAGTAAGAACTTTTTGGTTTTATTTTGTTCTTTGTTCAATTTATTTTTAAATTTTCTTTTATTTTCAATAATTTATTGATCTTAAATTTAAGAAATAATAGAAAGTTTTAAATTAAAATACTTAAGTAATAATTACTACCCAATTCAGCTTAAAATAAGCTATTCCTAATTAAATTAAATTGAAAAATCTAAAATCGGTTAATTTGAAATAAAAATTTCTCTTTATTTACAAACAAAAAATTCAAATTTTAACGGGTAAAAAAATCATTTCTATCTTTTCTTGTAAAAGAATATCGATTATGTTTTATTATTCAACTGCTTGTAAAGTATCTATTTCTACATAAAATTGAGAGCTACACAGCTCACTGTGACAAGTGACAATTGATTTGTTTTTTATAATTCATTGAAAATTATATCAGAAACGGCAGCAACAGCAGCAGCCAGCAAGTGTATTGTCGACATATTAGCAATGTCAATCAAGGCATTAATTTGTTCAGACACACCAATTCATGTGCCAATGTTTATTATTTTTAAATATTTAAATTTCAATGTGTGTATCATTTGGCTGGATGCTCGATTGCGTCATTCAAGCACTACTAAATGAATTGAGTTTGTTATAATGTGATATGCTTGCAAATCTGCAATGTATAAATGGATAAAAAGTGTAAATGAGAGTGTACAGGAACGAGTTCTTATTAATATGGACATTGGCATTGGACACGGGATGAATGTTGGAGAGCGAGAGTGAAAGAATGATCATGCAATGTCACATTAAAAGCAAGTCTTAAAAAGTTGACTCTTTCTCTCAGTGAATGTCAAAATATTTATTTTTAGCGCATTTTTGGTAACAAAAAGGCAGCTTATATATTCACTTTGTTCGGCTGGCTGGTTCCCGGCTGGCTCCCGGCTGGCTCCGCGAGATCTCGGAAACTATAATAGCAAAAG
>JACWBX010003906.1:72481-92167 GCA_014622435.1 Polypedilum pembai
AACGAGTTCTTATTAATATGGACATTGGCATTGGACACGGGATGAATGTTGGAGAGCGAGAGTGAAAGAATGATCATGCAATGTCACATTAAAAGCAAGTCTTAAAAAGTTGACTCTTTCTCTCAGTGAATGTCAAAATATTTATTTTTTATTTTGTGACAACAGTTTAAGTTTCATGAGGCATATAAAATTGCAAAAATAAATTTTTTGGGTGTGGAATAAAATCAGATTGAATCAATAAGTAATTAAATGCAATTTTCATACTCAAGTGACAAATATTTTTTAACTCGAATAGTTTTAAAAGCAATAAGTCGGGCGCCTACGAGAAAGAGACTACAATAAATTGAATTTTCTCTCAGATCCTAAACAAACAAATCCAATTTGAAATTTGATAATTTTGACTCACTCTTCTTCTCATCGAATATCCTCTTAAGGGTTTATACTTTAAGATTGTTTATTCACATTGAAAATTGATACTGCTGCATGAAGGAGTGCTGTGTTGGTAGGAAAAAGAAATAAAGATCATAAAATTTAAAATGTGCTAAAATGTGCACTTTATGGATAATAAATATTTGTATATTTACACACTCAAAATGAATGAATGATGATCTCTCTTAAAAATTAGTTGCTTGGACAAATTTGGTGAATGAGATCATGCGCTGTTGAGTTTTGTTGATTTATTCCAGCTGTCAAAATTGCTATAATGAACTCATTGCTTCCCACCGACTTTAACACACAAATACTCATTATTGCAATTTTTCATATTCAATAAACACTCACAAAAGAATTGAAAACACATCTCGAGTTCTCTATAATTTGAGTGCTTATAACTTTTCAATTTATCATCAATAATTACATGCTGTTTACAAGTTATTTTTGCATCTCTTAGAATTATTTACGCTTTTTTACTATTAAAACTATAATGAGGCATGCACAATATGTTGAACTTTAGAGAGATTGACTGCACATGGTAGCGACTGCTGCTTGGCTCCAATGATTAATGGATGCATTTATGTGCATGTTAAATCTCTTTCCTACATTCATATATCGATTTTAATTGTCGGTTAGAGTACATTGATGATGGCTCAAGGTGTGTGTGTGTGCATATATGAGAAATACATTGTGCAAGAGTCCAACTTCACTGTCAATAACGATCTATGCCAGCATTAATAATTTAATTCCAGCTACTCCTCCCGAAATTTATCGATGATCGTCTTTAATGTGCGCACAATGAAGGGTCAATAAAATGCAATTCAATGTCCATTGTTATTTACTTATGAGCTTTTCATCTTTCCATCATCAAATGCGACGCACTGAACAATGCCAAACAATATGCGAGAGATTTTCAATTTGCTGATAAGCTTGCTTATATTGCAATTCATTTAGAGATTAATATAAATCTTTTACAAACGAGACACAGAGCTCGCAATTCATTTCAGCTTTCGATTTTTTGAATGAAGTAATTGGAAACCGTTGATTTAATTAAAACAAGATATTGCAATTTATGCGTTATGTGTGCGCTTATTGCACAGCATGTGAGGCTAATTAAATGCTTTAATGCTTTTTAATTGACGACATAAATCACTCGAGTGATGTTGTTGAGTTTTTTAAGTGACTGGGAAAAGGGGAAATTTGAGAGAAAGAATACAAGATTTTAAGATTTATTTGACCTTAATAATAAAAAAAAAAGTGAAAGAAATTCAAAACATTAAAATTAAAATTCCAATCTCTAGCATTTTTCTGCTTGAAAATTTATTCATTTATTATGAAAATCAACTTTATGATTAATCTGACATAAATCCAATTGAAAATCATTCGATTAACAAAACAACTTCCTTAAAATAATGTCAACCACTGCAAATAAACAACAAAGCAGAAAATGACTTTTTAATAGGCCATAAAAATCAGTGAGAAATTAGATTTTCAATTAGCAAAATGAGGCGATGAAAATTAAAAAGAAATTGAGTGTGTGAAGCTCATTTAAATGACAACAACTAAGAAACTGCTACTGTGGTTGGAATATCAAACGGTAGAAAGACCTTGAATGGAATACTTAATTGACACTTTTCTCCTCTTCTATTTCAAAAACAGCAGCTCCAGCTCTCAACGGGTGTTCGAAGACATTTTCAATTAATGAGTCATTAATTAATGATTTATGGCTATCATGCGTATATTTGTTGCTTATCCGCGTGCACGCTAATAAACCATCCCAAATATAGACAAAAATCCATTTCAATTAATTAAACTTCTCACTCGCCTCTCTCGTTATCTATCGTTTAACAGTGTCAAAACAGCCACACACTCATAGTGTTCGATTCAAAAAAAAAAGTCTATCGATCTATTGCCACGATCAATTTAAAATGGAAATAAAATAATTTTTTTTTCCTCTCCTCAGACTCATAATTTATTGATAAAACAATTAAACCAAACAGTTTTACGACTTGTTTAAGCCGATTTCAATGCAGAGCGTCGTCAAAATATTGAATCAGTTTCACTCACTCGTCTTGTGTTTATGCGAGCCGCGCACGATCATTAAAATCTCTTTTTTCGGCTCATGTTAAATGTTGTTAAATATGTATTTTAAATGGAAATTTATCGGAATCAAAATGAATTTATGTTGGTTGTTTCTTTGTCACATTTCTTGCAACATTTTCATTTTTGTTGATGAAAAATACATTTTAATTAAGATACATTGTTGCTAAGGTGTTTGACAAGAGATTAAGAGTCTCAAGTGAAGGATTTTCCGTTGTAAAATTATTTCATAAAATGTAAGAATTTTATATTCCCTTGAAATGTCACAATAAGAGTAAATTAAAATCCAATTGAATACTTTTGTTTGTTCAGCAGGTCTTTGATCAACAACAGTAGTAAAAAAATGAATGTAACTTTATTGTTTTGAACTCAATGAATTTACAGACACTTGATATTTGACCAAATTTAGTGCGTAATGCTTTGAGTGTTTACTTTAAAAGCTCTAACATAAATAAATTTTGCTACAGATCTTTATCAAAATTTCAAGAACTCAACTCAGCCATAAAAGTATCAAATAAATGTAAATAAAAATAGAGAACCTCAAAATGTCAAAGCATTTTGTAAGTAATGAAAGAAAAATTCGCAAATGCTCGTTCGCTCGCTATCTCCATAAAAGCAGCACTGCGAGTCGATCTTGATAAGAGGACGTTGAGTAAACTTCAGATGTATAAAATTTCCATATAAATCTCCTCTTTTCTAATCGCTTCATCAGCAAAGAAACACATCAAGACATTATCGTCGACACTCTTACTCAACTAGTTACTTCTATGAAAGCCGTCGCGCGATTCGCACATTTATTATAATTTCTCATACTGCACAACGATATTTGCTTACTGATTAATTTTAATGCCTGCCAATAATCACCAATTTTTCCTTATTTGCTTAAAATAAATTTGAAATCGATTTATGGAAATTTTCTCTCTTCTGTTTTCTCCATACAAAACATGAAAATTGTGTGATCGTAGCCACTAATAAGGTAGTTAAGTTGGTAATAATTTGCTGATCAATATCAAACAGCAACAGCTTAAAAAAGCAAAAAAAAGCGGAAAGTGTCGATGATTTTTTCCTCACGCTATATTTTGTCGTCAAAACTTAAAAATTCGTGGAAGTAAACATTGTGTGTGCAGCGGCGTGTGTTGTTATTTGATTTCAAAACAGAGATAAGAGCTGTAAGAA
This sequence comes from Polypedilum pembai, assembly GCA_014622435.1. NCBI lineage: Eukaryota > Metazoa > Arthropoda > Insecta > Diptera > Chironomidae > Polypedilum > Polypedilum pembai. Next base: position 76,190 of record JACWBX010003906.1, read on the forward strand.
GAAGAAGGAGGAGGAAAATCGCCTTTTATGTGGCGAAGCATTTCTTGGATTTATTTGCATTTAATACATTCTCTCACTCAACTCTCTTAGTTATGCTTGCGAGAGGTTTTTTGTTTGAAATGCGATAAAATTTTTATATATTTTTTTTTGTATTTTCTAAAGAAAGACTTCACTTCTTCGACATCTCTTTCCAGTGAAAAAAATAAAACAAAACAAATCTGAGAGTTGTTAAATTCTTCATTCATTCTTGAGATTTTTAGTGGATACATGAGAACAAAAACTGTGTGTATGCAACTTGAGGAAATGACACTTGAAGTTCTAGCTATAGCGTAAAGATTCAAGATTAACATGAACAGGAATCTTTTTATGGCTTTATTTAAATTTAATGTGAAGTTCCTGTGCTGACCTATAGCAGTATTGAAGTCAATTAATCAATGTCTACAAATTCTTTTTAAATTAGACAAAAAAATTTTGCATGCCTTCTGTGAAGTCTTCTTAAATTCGTTATGCATAAATACTTCAGGTCAAAACTGATAATAATCTTGTAAAATACACTTTTAAACTATAACCGTAAAGGTCATAAAACAAAACAAGAGGAGAGTAAAATTTTTTATTACAAGAGATAAAATTTATGTTGTTGTTACATATTAGGAAATTTGTTTTGATTTATAAACTTTTGAAATTTATCTCGCTCAACAATGAATTTTTCCATTCTCAACACAATTTGCATTTGGACATTTTTCTCAATTTCTTTGCATCTTTGAGATTTAAAAAATTTCTTTGGCAAATAATCCGTTGATAAAATTCACGAATCGAAATTACACTTTGAAAGCTATTTACGCTAAATGCAAACGATTAATAGTGCATGATTGGGTAATATTCATAAGTCAAGTCAATTTCATCACTTTCGTATTTCGCAAAGTTTCTTTTCGCATCATCGCGAAGATTATTCTCATCAATGATAATAAAACTATCACGACTTGGAAGATTGTGTATGTGTCTAACACCAAAAGCGTGCATTAATTGGTAAATGATTGCACCTTTTCTGTTTCCACATGCTGTCTTGATACTTAGTGAAAGTGACTACTAACCTTTAATTCTATCAACGTATGATTTACAATCATTTCATGAATAGATAAAAATGAAATAATCTTCATTTTTTCGCCATGTAAAATCAATGCAAGTCACTCTTCAATGTCTTGCATAGCTGTTAGAATTTTGTAAACTTTTGAGGATTGAAACCGGAATCATTGTCGATTATAAAAGGCATAATAATTTTTTTTTAGCATTCCGCAGCCACAATGATGAATTCTTCGTTGCTTCCACAATATTGCCTTCAAATTTATCATCAAGTTCAATGTCAATATCGTCAGACAATCGCAAATAACCGGCTATATCTATTGGCGTGAATTCACCATTCTCAATTGGAATATCAGAATTCTGATTGATTGATGGATGAGCGCAAGCACAAGTATTCACAGTTATTGCAATGAAAATGGAAGTTACTAATTGAAATATCGCCATTAATTGATGAATTTAAAAGAAGAATCACAAAGAAGCGAATTTAAATTGAATCAATAATAAAAGTTTATGATCTGACTCAGATTATTGATGATTGATGAATGAATCTGTATGAAAATAATCATTAATATGTGAATTTTATTATTTATTGTAAGATTATTGTAAAACAAGAAGAAATATGAGTGAGAAAAATAAGCTTAATGAATAATGAGAATACGTTAAAATCAATGAAAGAAAATCGAATTCAAGGGAAATAAATCTGCCATATTTCGTTGCGTCAATCAATGCTTAAAATAGAAAGACGTTTAGTAATAGGGAAATTGAAGCTGTCTCTTGCAGATGAGCCTTAGTTGAAGGCAAAAAATAAAAATGATTGAAGACTAGACATTATTCTATTATTAAGTCTACTATTCCTAATAATAAATTCTCTGCAAAAAAATATTCAAACAAATTTTTCTTTAAATATTTACAAAATTTTCTCTTTTATTTTCATTATTATCAGTTAGTTTTTGTTTCCAGTATAAATTAAATTATTTTTTAAATTTACATTTCTTTTCTGAAAATTCTTTAATATTTTATTAGTAAATTTGAAAAAAGCGCATCAAAATTTTGATATACTCTTCTTATTGGCAAGTTTTCTTTTTTAAAATTACTTCGAAGACAATTTTAAAATTCTTTCATATCTCAATATTTTTCAAATTCATTTCATTCACTTTTTTTACAACTAAAGATGATCAACTCAAATGAAATCGTACGTGTGTGATAAAAATTTTACTCAAAAGGAAATTTCATTTTATATAGAGATATTTCTATATCTATACATGAATATAGTTTTGACTTTAGTAAAAAAGAACTTTTTTGACATTATATTGAATAAATTTTTCTTTATAGTCAGTAGAAATATAGTTTCATAATGAGTTTTTCATTTTATTGCCGTTCTTAAAAATTTGTTTTTGCAATTTGCTCATAAAAGTGTAAGATTATGTGTTGTTGAGGGCACTGACTAATTGTGAGCTTCATCAAAGTCATTTTCTATTCATAAATATTTTTTTCGTTTTAATCTCATTGAGATATGTTTTCTTTACATCAACTAGAAATCATTGACATTTAATTGTAAAATAATTAAAATTCCTTGAAAGTTTTTATTATTTTTTTGAATAAATTCTTTTGATCAAAGTTTAATTCCTCTTTTCATGTGTGAAAAATAAATGCCATGACATAAATCGCTTTTTTTCTACATTTTTTTATTATCATCCTCATTACTTTTATATGTGATTTAATCTTCTCTTTATATCGACAATAATAAAAATATTTCTTTAACTTGTTGATGGTGGGATTAGTGACGATGATAATAAAGTGGAAAGAAAGAAAACAAAGTGTATAAGACTCTAAGTATTTACAATGTTGCATAATTTGTCAATATTCAATCAATTAACAGCTTTTCTCTTTCTATGAATGCTCTGACACAATTTTCAAAATTACGAAAAATACATTCATCTATCTACACTATAGGAAAAATGTTTTATTTTTCATCATCTCCCTTTGAATATTTCTTTTGTTGTTGATGAAAATTATTATGAAGCAGGTGATGGCAAAAGAGAGAATTTACAAGGTGAAAGAATTGTGACAACGAAAATGATGATGAGAACTTCATGTAAACACATTTTTATGGCATCAATTTTCAGTGTGATAAAATTTCATTACATATGTAGATATACACATTAAAAGGTTCAAATGCGCATCTTTTTCACTCACGAAAAACAAGTTTTAATGACATCTTTAAAGACGCGATAAAGAAGTTAAGAGACTTTATTAAAGGAAAGCAAATTGACCTCGATATGAGTTTAATGAATAAAGAAATGTGAGAATTTTATGAACTTGATTATGAAGTGCTTAATGATCTGATGAGTTTTATTGCTCTGACCAAAAAATTTGAATTTTAAATTCTTGAAAATTCTCTTTTTTGAAATTTTTGTCGAGTGAATGTTTTGACACTAATTGATTATCATGAGAAAGCTTCTTAATTAATTGAATTGCTGCAGCAACAATCTCTTTCTCTTGCTTTTATTTGTTGAGGTCAATCTAACAGAAAAAGTTTTTAATTCATTTAAAAATCAACGTTGATATGGCTTCAAATTTATTTTGGGTAAGATGACGAATGAATTATTTAAATGTTCAAGAATGACACAGAAAAAAATGTTGATAGATACGTATTCTTTCTTTTCCATAAAAGATCTTTTAAATTATGTACGATGCAGCCTAAGGAAAGGAAAATTTTAACTTTGCCTTTTCAGTTGTTTAATCGAACCTCAACAAGCAAATTTTCTTGTCCCTTTTTTTCGTTCCCAAACATCGAATTGCATAAATTATTCATTAAATTCAACAGATTTAACTTTTTCTGCCTTTCTGATTGATATTCTTGATGAATTTATTTCAATTATTTAAAATTTATATTTCGTTTCCACATTTCTTTTGATTTATTAAAACTTAAATACTAAACATTGTTTTATGGCTCACTAGAATCATGTTTTGTAGTTGCAACTTGCTGACATTTGATGATAAATTTGAGAATAGCATTTTAATGAACTTGTTTAGACTCAATAAAGTTTCTTATACTGACATTCATGTGATTTTTAAAAAAGTGCCCTTTCAATCTCAAATTCATCATCAAACAAGTAACAAATTTTTTCATCCATATTATTTGCATATGTTTGCTTCACTAATAAATTCTAATTTATCTCTGACATATATGCATTTATAATATGAACGAAATAATACCTTTCTACACAATAATATTGTCACTTTTAGTTTCCATCAACCTCACTTTCAACATTTGATGGATGATGTGTATGTTATAATACTCTTTAGTAGCATTCATTGCGGAACTTTTCGAATCGTCCCTTAAAGTCCTCACGCCACTCGATGACAATCGATTTCTTGGTAATCTCGAGCTCATTTCTACCATGTTTTGAGTGCATTCCGAGTATATAGTACGATCTATTTGAGTAGTGAAAGAAAGAGAAAGAACTGATTCTCATGAGAATTGTAAATAGATTCAAATATTTACTTGTTAATCTCCAAGTTTGGACATCGACAGCTACTCGCTGCTGCGGGCAAGACTAGTTGAACTTTCTTGTTGTTTCTCGCTGAGATTGGATTGCGTCCTTCACTATTCTTGTATACATGGTTGATGATAATATTGTAACGGTTCTCATCGTCACGTCGTCCCGGCTTGCCAACGACTTTTGCTAGAATCGCTGTTATTTATTGCCAGAATTGAATTTCGTTTGTAATAAAATAAGAATAAAAATATGAAAGGAAAAAGCGGATTAAAATCGTACTATGGCATATGGCTTAGCGCAAAAAAAATGTTACTTTTTTTAAAATTATTAATTATTCAAGTCAAAAATGGAATTTCACTGTGTGAGACTCGACACACGATATTTACAGTTTGTCATATAGTATTTAAATTAATACTTTTGATGGAATGACTGTCGAGTGAATCACACATAAACTGTGTATGGATGTTTGGTCTCATAACTTTTTATAATCCACTTTACCGCTTTTGTTTCACTCTCTCACTCTCACTCTTTTAACGAAATGAATGAATGAAGAGATAGAGAAAGAATAATGAATACACAATGAAATGAATAATATTATTATAGTGGATAAAAAAAAGTTGAATGTGAGTTGAGAAGTTTCAGTGGTTTAGCTTTGTTTGTTTGCTCTGGATTTGTTCATGAGATTGACTTTTTTTGTTGCAGAAAAAAAAAGTTGAAACTTTTTAATTTGACTTTAATCAGTGATTTTATTTTAATGAGATTCAAGAAAAACTTTTTTTTTATTATTTTGACAAGCAAAATTGCATGAAAATGTTAAACTTAAAATCTCCTTAAGGATTTCTTTTCAGAAATTGAAAATAATTGAATTTCATTTTATTTATGAATTTTTAAATCAAGTCAAGCCTTTCAAAAATTATAATGTCAAATACATAAGCATACATATTAGAACATAAAAAATTCATATGTATTCCCAAAATATTCTCTTTTTCTTTGCTAAACAAAGAACACAGACAAATATTAGACAATATTTTCATGACATTTTAATATTGTCAAACAGATTTTCTTATTTATGAGGACACTTGAGTCTATAATTTCATTTCCTCTCTCTTTATTTGTATTTTTCAACTCACCATAATCTCTTTTGCAGAATTTCTTGCTATTCAATCGTTGTGCTTCAATTTTACATTTGCAATCTGTTGAGAGAAAAAGAACAAACAACAAAATATATTAAAATATAAATAATTTTTATTTTTTTGACAAAAATGAGAAAAGTTCATGAAATACTCGAAAGCAACAAGAAATTTTTGTGAGCATACACTCGTATAATCATAAAGGCAGAAACGTTTTGAGAAAAGAGGGAAAAAATTTCTTCTTATTTTTTTTTGTTTCAGTGAGCGAAGAAAAGTTTGTAAAGCATCATTGAGAAATGAAATTTATGAATGCAAAATTAAATTTTTTTTTGCTTCTTTCTCGCTCGCTTTTTTCATTTCCTCTTTCACTCCCACCAATTCAATCAAACGCTTCAGAGGGATTTGTTCACAAATAACATTTATCATTTTTTGCTACCAAAACACATTTTTTGAGCGGATTGATTAAAATAAAATGTAAACATTAAAATTTCTCCAAAATTCACAAATTAATCCCTGCTGCTTGCTTCCTACTGGATTTATGCACTCATATAAAAAAATTTCCGCTTTCATGAGCTTTAATCGCAATGAAGAAAAAAAAAACACAAATCACTAAGAGAGGAGACAGAGCAACATTTATGGAGAAGTTTTTTAAATTTAATAAGAGCCGACTGACGATGATATCAAAATAATTATCTTTTTCGCTCTGTTCCTTTTCTTCCTTTTTTTTGCTATCATTTGCTGTGTGTATGTGTCTATATCTCCATCCTCTTGCTCTCTTTTACGATTTGAATGTGTGATGGAAGCAGAAGCAGCAAAAACTTTTTTATTACTTTTCTTTCACTTTAATGAGAATTACTGAGCTTCATAATTCTCATCTTATTTTAAAATTGAGTAATAAAGTAGGTATGAAGGGAGAAAAGAGGAGCACTTTTACAGTTTGATATTCCATAATGTCATCCTTATTTTTGTATCATATAGAAGAAGATTATTAGATGGAGAAAATGTATGTTTATTAGTCTCATGTATCTAAATTAATTAGCAAAGGATAGAATAGGATGAGGTTGAACTTTAAATTGCTTTGATAATTAAAGTAAGTTGAGATTATGACGCATTTTTAAAAAGATAAATAATTAAATTTCTTTGTTTTTGATACATTTTGGAAATCTTTATAAAGTTTTCTTTTTAAACAGACAAAATTAGAATTTATAGCTCAAAATTTTTTACATTAAAAAAAATGAAATAACAAAAGGTTCAAAAATATTCTTGCCTTTAAACTATAACAACCTACATCATGAAAGCAGCAATCTAAATCAATTAATTTAAAATTTTAATATTTTCATTGAACTTTTCCCACTAAATAATAAAATTTCATCCAGAGTTGTAAAAGTAGAATCTACTTTGTAGCTTTTGGCTACTGGCTACGGACTAGTAGATTAACAACTCTGATTTTCATCAAAAGTATTCTTACCTTCACGTGATTTTGGTCTCACTTCAGTTTGGTCATTATAATAGCTTTCTGGTGCTGTGTTCTGTGGCATGTTCATGTGAATAACACGTGGAATTTCTGCAATGTAAAAAGATTAAAAAATATTTTTTAAAAAATCGATAACAAGCAAAAGTCATTAACATAATTCTACTGCGTTTAGACCATGCTTAGTCACGAGTTTTGTAACATACAATGTTTCAGACAAAATAGATAAAATTGTGTCAAAAGTTACAAGAGTTTTAAACATAAAATTGATTTTTATTGATATCGAATGAGTAATTACAGTATCGAGCTTAGAGTAAAATTTAATTAAACATGTAAAATGTTCATTAACTTTAGCGCTGCTTAAAATATGAGACTGCATGTATACGCATTTATTTCATATAATCGTTAATTTAGCAACTAAAAGCACAATTTTTAAGTAATTATACTCACTAATACATGGTGCAATATGGGAACGACTCTGCTGATAGCCGCGAGCGCATCGATTACATGTCAGTCCGGTCACACCCTCTTTGCATGCACATTGACCGGTCGTATTGTTACATGATTTACCCGTTGATCCAATTGCGTGACAGGCACAAGCTGCAAAATTAAATTTTTGTTATTTTTTTTTTCGAGAAAATCCAATTATGATAATAAAATGTAATTTAGCGAGAATAATTGACTTAATGTCGATATGAAGAAGATTGAATAATTCCTAGAAGAATGTTCGTGATGAAGAAATGAAATTCTTATTAAAAAATGTCATCATTTCGTGTGTGGGTTAATAATTCGTTCATATATTTATTTGGACACAAATTTTGTAAGCTTAAATGAAGAAATAAGAAAATATTGAGTTTGAAGAATTTTCTTGGTTTATTTTTGGAAAAGTTTTTTTCATCTTGAAAAAGGAGATCTTCATTTATTTTTAATGAAAAACCATATTATGACTGCCTACAAACAGAAACATATTCTTAGGATGAAAACTTCATTAACTTACTGTTTGAGGCAAATTCTCTCATATGTTCAGTGTGCATGTGTAAATTCCTAAATACCACACCAACAAATATGTGTACAATGTCCTTTTTTATAAGGCCCTTGATAGTACCAAACATTAAGGTTTCATATATATTAAACATTCTCATTTTCGTATCAGCAGACAAAGCAACGAACGGGACACGAAAAGAGGAAAGAAAGGAAAAAATTGTTATTGCTTCTGTTGTTGCTTGCTTGTGCAAATTGATTTGCCTCAAGCTAGTAATTGTGAAGTTGATGAGATAAAAACGGAAATAAAAAATGTTTCACCATTGCTTGCTTGCCTTCATCCACAGAACTCCACTCATTCATTCATTTGCTTTTTGTCGATGTTATAAAAGAGAGGATTTAAATACGGTGGTTGTGTCAAATGCAAGAGAAACATTTTTTTATGAACTCAACATATGTGTGTATTCTCTTTGCTATTTCATTTAAAAGATTACTGCTGAGAATATCATGAAGTTAAAAGTTTCGTTTGTGTGTCTTTATTGCAAAAATACTTTTTCAAAAAGGGCATTCGAGTGCAAAATTGCAGAAATTAATTGAGGAAAATTCTTCATACTATTTGATGTATGCAGTATCCTCTTATGGTTTTTATTTATTTAATATCAAAAGAAAACTTTTAAGTTGTAAAGAAAATTTGTGTTGTAGAAAATAAAATATAAAAATTCTTAAAGAAATCATTCATTTGACTTTTATTCTTAATAAAATCGTTTACACTGCAATGCTTTTAGACATCAAAATCTTTCTTTACTTATCCTGTTTGCAGTGATAGCAATTTAAACTTCATTCATTTGCAGAAGCCAAAAAGTTTATTTCGTTCCTGTATGTATACATTTTTGTTTAAGCACAAACTATTCCCTGAGAACAGCAAAAAAGATAAACAATCCCCGAGAATGAAGTGAACAGTGTGCATGATATTCTTATTTATTTGCTGAAACCAAAAACTTGAAATAGCAATTTTCGAGATGGATTTTTGTTTTTCTCGAAAATAGCAATCTATTTAATTAATAGCCTACGGGGCAAACAAAAATACAGAGATATAGAGAGAGTTTCTGTCACAGTGAACGATTTCGATCTCATTTTCAGATGGATTTAGATGGTGAAAAAAGTCAATCTTCTCTCTACGAGGATTTATGTTCCACGCTTGCCAATATCGCAATTATTTTTTTGACTTTGTAAGCTTAAAAAAAAGTTTTCTACTCACGTTTGCATGCCTTTTTATGTGTAATAGCTTTGGATGGATCACGGTAAAAACCTTCCTTGCAGTAGTGACAATACCGACCAGTTGTATCATGTCGACAGTCCACGCATACACCACCCGAAACACGGCCCGACAACTTATATAGTTCTACATTGAATCGACATCGTCTAGCGTGTCCATTACAATTGCAAGCTGCAAAAAAAACCAAACGAGAAAGAATTAAAAATGTGCATTAAAGTGTAAAATTGAAAAGTTTATTGCGTAGGCGAATTGACAGTGTTCGTAGTAATCGATATCTCGCAAAAAAAGGCTTTCATTTGGCGTTACTCCACGGTCGTCGCTCTCTTTTGCTGTTTATCACCGTTGTAAAATTATGAAATGTGAAACCGTGTATCATGAGATTATTATTGTCACAATTAAATTTATTCCTCTTCCTACCACTCGTAAAAAAATTAATTTCTTATGGAATCAGCAGGTTTTCACTTCACTCGACCGTCGCCGTATTCTTCTTCCTTCTTTAGCTCGCAGCCACAAGTTGTAAAATGATGAGATAATTTTTTACAGCGCAAAAACGGTCAATTACATGAATTTTTACTCATCTGGTTATCGTTTGTCACTCTTTAGCTTGCTGCTGTGTGTGAAATCGCGAAATGAACATTTGTTGTGAAATTTTCATTTTAAAGAATAGCTTAGAGGAATTTTTATGGAATTTTCAAAACTGTTGAAGTAGATTCAGAGACTTTGTATGAGAAAAATAATTGAAATATTTGTGGCTATAAGCAAGGTTAAATTGGATAATTAGATTGTCACAATTTGTTATTTTCATTGAAACGACAAAATTTAACGAAATAAGACACAAATCTTAAATTTCACATAGTAATTGAGCTTTTTTGTATAAGTTTCAAATTACATACTTAAATCCTTACGATGGACCATTAGATGATTCTCAGAAAAAGCCGCCTTTCCGCAAAAAAAAATAAAATTATTAAACGACGACACCAAAAACGTGCACAATTTTCAAAAACATGCAATGCTCAGGGAATGAACAAGAAAACATTATATATGAAACCAGTTATGTGTTCTTTGCGGCAACTTGCACATAACATAACAAGATCAAATAATTCGATCAATTTAAAAGGCACGAAGAAAGAGAGAAGAACAGGAGAATGTGCATGCATATATGTGTTGCGAGGGAGATGTGAAACATAATCTTTAAATGATTGTAGTCGCAAAATGTGGCATTGAAAAAAAGTAGACTAGAAAAAGTTTCGCAATAAATCATGAATTTTGATAGCATCGTGGTTAAAACGACAACATCAAGCAAGTGGAGTATAAATTTCAATAATGTGTCATTGGGAAATGTGGTTTATAAAAGTTTGAAATTTTTTTTCTATAGAAATATCTTCTCTTAATGTGTTGAAAAAGCTCTCTGTTATAGTCTCATAAATAATGCAATTAAAGCCATTTCACATAATTTTAATTTTTAATGCAAAATAGTCGCGATATAAATCATGATTATAGTCTTGCTGCAGCACAAAACCGACAGAAAGAGAGAAAAAAGCAAGAGAGACTTAATAAACATTTATGTGTGCATTTTTTTCATTTCAATTTTCAACTCCAAAAGACCACCGAAGATTCGATAAATTACAATATGGGAAATTTTTTTATTTCATGATTTGATATGGCATAATTTCATACTTATTAAAGATTGTTTGCAGTCGCGGAACATTAAAGTCCAACAATTTGCAACAATTTAAAATAGCACTGAAAATATTTTATATATTTTTCGATAAACACTTGAAAAAGTGAGCTGAAAAGGGCTTGTTGGTGCGCATTGAGTTGAGTGCTTAACCACACATACACAAATGCTTTATACCGACATGTGAATTTATTTACTCATGCATTTATCAGAAGACTTATTTATTGCAAAACATTCTCCACTCTATTTTCAATTGCTGTTATCAAAACTCATGAAAGAGAGAGTTTTTTCATGTGTTCGGCTTTAATAGGAAAAAACAAACTTTTTATGCAATTTTAAAAGTTTAATCTGAAAAGTAATTAATTATTGGCTTAGTGGATTTTTAATAATTTTTTTTTTCTATTTGTATTTCTACTTTAGATGTTATTTATTCCTAATTGTGAAATAGTTTTGTGTTAGTAGGTGGTGGATTATGGAAATTGAATGTTTGAGTAAAATTTCATTCAAAAATTGCATAATTTAAACATTTTCATGACTACAAGATTTATTATTTTAATTTACCACATTAATTTTATTTTTCAACAGTAATATTGTCATTTACAACCATGTTTTTCATCATTATTTGATTGCAGATGACAAGTTTCTTCCCCACTAAATCAATATATGAAATTCTAAAAGACATCACATAAGAATTTTTTTATTTCCCTTAACTCACTTATTCTTTCAATCATCAAGCACATCCTCCACGTGTTTGTTAGAATCTATAGCGAAGAATTTCGGTTAAATAAACAAAAACGAATTGAAAATTCTTCCTTCGTCATCTTTTTATCTTCCTCATAACTGGGGACGAAGCTTCGTTTGCTTCTTCGAAGAAACGTGACATTGAATGAAAAGTAGGAAAAATTTCTTCCCAAAAAATACAAAAGCGAAAAATAAAGCCACTGAAATGATGAAAAAACTTTTTCCTTTGCCTTGGAATATACACAACGTGCCAATATAAAAATTCATTTCATGAATGATGATGCTTGATAGCTAATAGAAAACGTGATGAAAGTCAATAATATAGATTACGAAAATGAATAATTTCATGGTACGTCAAGTTCATGTATGAAGACGACGATAATGAATAAATTTTCTGTAAATGACTTCAGCAACAACCCACTATACAAAAAGAAAAAAAGAATTATAGCAAAAGACAGAAATAAATAAATATATTGAGACAAGTTACAGACAGAAGGCAGTACTAGAAATGAAAAATAAAAGAGAAAGAAGAAGAAGAAAAAGATGGAAAAGTTGATGACAAATTAGTGTGTTGAATGGTGGTTGTTGTTTATTTGCTTTTAAAACAACAAGAACGGAAGAATGTGTAAATCATTTTTTACGAATCTGGTCACAGTGAACGAGAAGAATAAAAAGTCAACATTCGGTAAATCTCTCTTTACTTTTCTCTATATGAAGGCGGCGAATGCTAATGATTAGTGATCGTGTGAACGAATGTCTTAGACATTTGTCTTATAGATGATGTTCGAAGAGATGTAAATTGACTTGGCAAAGATTTATTAAAATTATTGACATTGAATTTGTCACTGTACTTTTTTGAAAAAGATATTTAGAAATTAATGCAAATTTTCATTAAGCGTTTTACACGTTTGTGCTAATGAAAGATAAATAATTTTCATAACATGTGTTTAAAAAAAGAAATGATCAAGGTACGGACAGTTCCAAAAAATTTTTTTTATTTTTCAAGCTCGCCTACTGCCAATAGAAAAAAGTTAGTACACCAACTTTTACTAGAAGGCTTTTGTGAAACTCTTAAATGAGTTGAATTTTCAGTAAAATTTCTTTAATTCTAACAGATTTCCAAATACAAAGCACAAAAATAAAAGTTTGGTTGCAAAATATCTTGGGAATCAACAGAAAACCTCACTCAAAATTTCTTCATAAAAGCTTTCGAAAGCTTTCTAGTAAAATTTGGTGTACTAACTTTTTTTTACTGGCAGTAGGTGAGCTTGAAAAATAAAAAATTTTTTTTGGAACTGTCCGTACCTTGGAAATGATTAAATTTTTATCTTAAATTTATTTTATGACACAGTTATCGTTTCCCAACATGACTTTCATCATAATAAAAAGCCACAAATGCTCCACAAGACATTATCATAAAATAATTTTGTTCATCATCGCACAAGAAAGAAGCTACTTTTAACAAGTCAACAAAAAATGAAGAAATGAAATGACCAACAAAATTAATTGAAAATCGTCATCATCAAGCCTAAGATAGACACACGTTAAGGCGAAAGAAAATGATTATATTCACGCATTTGATGATTGTAATTCAAGAAATTAAGAGCCATTAGTCCGAATGCTTAGTGCTTTAGCGAGAGAGAGAAAGAAAAACGAAGAAGATGAAGAAAACGTAAAGCCCGGGCGACAACACATTATTGTAATTAATGGTCCATTTGTTTTAAGTCTTTCTTTCTTTCCACTCTATTCCGGGTTCAAAATGAACTTCAATTCACTTTAGTCCACTTTGCTTAGTTTCCAATTTATTGAGTTTCTTTTTGTCATGTCATTAATTTATTTTTAATTTTCTTGTACTTAATTCTTTTCTTTTGTTCTCTGCTTCGATACCTCGCTTCTTCATTATCGCACACTTCAAAGTAGATGCTTACTTAGAATCGTTGTGTTTATTTCTTCTTCATTTTTCACTCACTTCAGTTGCCTTTTTTGCGCGCAATGTAAAGACATTAGAGATACAAAAATAGAGCGAAAACGTAAAAGAGAGATTTAAATCAAATTAAATGAGTCATTGCCAGTGATTAATTGATTTTTTCATCTCCTATAACGAATCTACTTTGCTAAATTTTACAGAAAAGTTCAATTTTCACACTCGTCACACACAGATGAGGCTATGTTGCTGAGAAATAACAAGTTCGAGGCTAGCTTTAAAATGCTGATTCTTATCTTCTACATACAATAGATTAATGAGCAGCAAAAATGGGATTTCTGTGCCGAAACAAAAATTATTTTTTAAAGACAAATCATTACAGACATACATACGATGATTAATTGTTGAAATAAACTTGAAGGATTTGTTTCAATTCAATATTATTGTTTTGCTGTTATTTTTTGACGAAGAAGTTAATGAGCAATCATGTTTGAATTTAATCTCACAAGCCATCAATTTATAACGAATTTTTATGCGAAATTTAAATTTAATTTTTAAGCGCGTGGTTTTGTCAAATATATTTCACAAAATTTCATCGCAAAAAACATTAAAAATGAAAGTAGAATTCTTAGAAGTTGACATACCGTATGATTTCTTCTTTGAAAGTGAAGACCGCAAGTTTCTGAAGATTCCAAAGACGATTTCACGTAGTTTTCACAGTCATTATGGCGATATGTAAGAAATTTCAATTTTCACACAATAAATCAATCACTTTCCTATTTTTTATATTTTCTTTAGAGAATTTGCGATCATAACTAGCAACTTGAGCAATATTCACACACTAACTATAAGAATGACACACTTTAACGAAACAAATCTAAAATGGGACAAGGCAAATTTACAAATTACTTTTAAATATCCAGAAGAAGAATCTGGAATCAGTAAGTTTGTTGACATTAACAAGAAACACATCTTTGAAAAACTTGATGTTGAAACGTTTGTTAAATACAAGAATAAATTGCCAAACAAAATCTTATTTCTGGTAAGTTATTAAAATTAAACATTTAAAATGTCTTAAAATATGATTTTTTAGCTCATAATTGTACCTGTGACAGATGAAAACAATGATTATAAAGAACATTTGAGAAAATTAGTATATGATGAGTTTTTATCGGACATTAGTATCAAAGTTGAAGACAAAATAGTTCATGGACATAAAGCGATTTTAGCACGATCACCTGTATTCCATCGATTGATTTCAGCAATGAAAAATCCTAGTGAAATTCTAATCATCAATGGAATTAATCATGAAACTCTCATAAACTTGATTCAGTATCTTTATCTCGATGAAACTGAAAATTACAATTCTGTTGAACTACTACTTGCTGCTCATCGCTTTGAAGTAGCAACACTATTTGAAGAATGCAAGTACTCTGTCATAAGTGAAATCAATATATCAAACTTTACGGATATATTTTTTGCTTCAATTGAAACAAATAATGAAGAATTGAAGGCTGCAATTTGTTGCTTTATTGAGAAGTAAGAAATTCATTATTTTTTTTAATTAGGGTCCATAATCTATTTAATTACAGAAATTATGAAGAGTTGAAGAAATCGGAACAGTGGATTATGTTAAGCGATAATAAGGAAGCATTATTGCAAATCCTTGATATGATTTTGAATAAATAAATTTAATTTTACATTTAAATTTTCTGATATATAATGTAAAACTTTTAGAAAATGAAACCACAATAAAAATGATCTCTTAAATTGAAGAGAAACAATTTTATTCTTGTATAAATTAACTTACACAAAACAATATTTAAAATGACCTTTTCACACTAAAAATCTCGTATTAAAGAAATAGAAAAAAATAAATCGATATAAGAACACAAATATATGTGTGCACATGCATGTCATGAGACATGAAATACATTATGATTGATGATGATCGGAAATATGCTCAAATTTGTTCATATATAACAATGTACTTTGCCATAAATATTCATTTCTTTTTCGTCTTGCTCATCACATCGCTTATCGGTCAGGTGTACTCAACAGTAAAGCAATGAGTATGTAAGAAGAAGAAGAAGAATAGGGAGGAGGAAAAAATAATTGTTTGTACTATGCATGCTGAAAGCGATGTTGAGTAAAGAAGGAGAAAAATGATTGATTGGCTTGCTGATGGAACGAC
>JACWBX010003907.1:11548-27570 GCA_014622435.1 Polypedilum pembai
CATAATATTTTACATTTCTTAAGAGGAAGTTTGCCATATTAAAAGATTTTAATTTAATTTCAAATTAAGAAAAAAAGCCTTAATTCTTTATGTATGAAAAATTTCTAAATTATTGATTTAAAAAATTTTAAACGCCGTTAATTTAATACTAAACCAATCAAATTTTTTTGTTCAGAGTTATTTTATGTATCTCAAAAAAACTTTAAATTTTTTAATAAAGTGAAAAATTTAAAATGTTACGACTTTCTTAAATTTCAAAAATGTTTATTTGTTTAGATTTTTTAAATTCATTTTATTTTTGAAAGTTTTAAATACGTTAATTTTTTGAATATTTTAAATTTGTTAGAAAATTTAAATTAAAAAATTTTTTATTTTTCAAATTTTGAAAAATATTTGAATCTGCATGAAATGTAGAGAAATCAGATTCACAATTAGTAGAAGGTTCATTTATCTCATATACCCACATATATACACACACTCACTCAAATACACACTACTTAATAATAATTATTTTAAAACACATAAAAATTCAAAAACACGGAGAATTTTTTTGACAAAAACCAAAACTCAAAACAATTTTGAATAATTAAAAAAAGTAAATTTTTTAATGATGATTTTTTGTGAAATTCGCATAACACCAAGATTTTTTTTCTTTTGAAGTTATTTTAGGTTATTAAACATAGAAATCATTTATAAATATTTT
Organism: Polypedilum pembai; assembly: GCA_014622435.1. Taxonomy (NCBI): domain Eukaryota; kingdom Metazoa; phylum Arthropoda; class Insecta; order Diptera; family Chironomidae; genus Polypedilum; species Polypedilum pembai. The sequence goes on from JACWBX010003907.1 coordinate 12,252, forward strand.
CGAGTACCCACAATGTACAAAGAAACAACAAAAATGAGTAGCTCAAAACTTACTTATTTTATCATCCACAAATAAATACAAATATTGTGCGCTTCTAAATCTAGTAAAACAAGCTCTTTATAGAAATTTTTTATTTTCATTGGAATTTCTACAGAAAAAATTTATGACAAAATAAGAAAATTTAATTAATTAATAATTTAAATTTTTAACAGCAACAAAGCAAAATGCAGATTTCCAAAAACAAATTTTTCATTTTTATAACTAAGAATAAGGCTGTTGTAACAAAATATTAAAAGCAGAAGTTTTTTGGCGTCAAACTTTAGAGAAACAGAAGTTTTTTGTAAAAATAAAATTAATCTCAAAACAACAAACCACAAGACGTTAAAAATTTTATTGGCAATTTTAGACAAATTTTTTAATCTTACACACTCTCAAAATATGTAAATTTTTGTAAATATTTTCTCACTCCCAAGTCATTTATGTATATGTATGTGTGTGATTTGCACTTTAAAAAATGCACATACAAAAACACTTCTATCTACCAAAACTTTTTTTGTGCTGGGTTTTTTAAACTTTTGTTTCGCATGTAAAAACAACGAAAAAAAAATTCCGCAAATTTTAAAAACATTTTGTAGTTTATTTCTTTCCCCCAACACATACACAAACACCTCCATTCTCTCTCTCTCTTTCTTTCTTTTTCTCTCATTTTATATTTGCATTTATTAAAATTTTTCAAAAAAATTCTTTACCCTTTAATTCGATAAATATTTCAAACAGTATGGCACCAGTTTTAATTTTTCATTTAGAAAAATATACAGAAAAAACGAATTTAAGAATATCATCATTAGTTTAGTTATATTTTTGTTGAAAATCATTAAAAAATTTACTTTTTTATTTATTCAAAAAATTTGCAACTTTAAAGCTCATCAAATTTTTTTTGTTCCTCATTAATTTTAAAACATTTTTTTCTTCATTTTACCATCTCCTTCTTTTCCTTTTCCTAAAATGTATGTTTTTGAAACAAAAAAGATTATAATTAGAAATGAAAAAAAGTGAAATAATTGAAAAATTATCACTCTCTCTCTATCTATCTCTCTTTTACCAAAAATGAATTCTTTATTTTATTTTGTATTCATGTCACAAATCATTTAAATCACATCAGAATATCGTTGTAATATTTTCAAATTTGCGTGCCATACTGTGTGCAGTACCTTCACAAAAAAATATTTATTCAGAAGAAATTTCGAAAAATTTGTTGTAAAAATTTTAATTTTTGTAATTTTTCCTATCGTAGTTTTTCTCTAATATTTTTTCTATCTCTTTATCTTTTCTATTTGTTCCCTCAACAAAAAGAATGAATTATCAGAGTCTGGAAAATACTTTTGAAATTCATTTGAACTTTTCCTAATATTTAGAATTTTTAATAATTTTGAATTTCAAAAATTTTTAATATTGTTCAAAAATTATTCAGAATTAAAAATTAGAAAATTTTCAAAGATTGTTTAAAAATTTCGAACATTGCAATTCAAAATTACAGTATTTATTTTTGCGAAAAAAATTTAAATTTCAAAGCTTTTAAATGAAATTTAGTTAGATTTTTCTAAAATTTTATAAATTTTTCAAAAGTGATTTTGGTCGTTGAGGATTGAACACAAATAGCAATTTTTGAAATTGAAATATTAATTTTGAGTAACTTTTCAAAAGTTTTTATAATTTAGAACTTTTGAAACTTTGTTTTCGGCTTTAAAACGATTTCAAATTAGAAAAAAGTAATATTTAAATAATTTTCAGACTCTGATATGAGTTTCTTTTTTCGAAATGAAAACAAAATAATTAATGAATTATATTACTTATTCTCGGGCTCATTTTTTGTATCCTTAAAAATTCATACACACATTTTTTGTTACTACTTTGTATAGATCCCATATAAAATAAAAAATTAAAATATTGAGCGGACAAAAGTATTCCAAATTTTCGTTTTTCGATTAAGCATAAATACATTTAAGAAAAAAATTTATTTTGAAATGTAAATTTTATACACATATTTCCCTTAAACCAAAACAACATCAAAATTTAAAAATTACAATTTGAGAAATTTTTTATTTCCCATATCCAACTCGTAAATAAAAGAATTATTTAAATGTTCTAAAAATAAAAAAGATGCGAAGCAACACTGAATTTAATCAGAAGTGTAAATGTTATAATAGAAATTATGTTTCTCCAAGCCAAGAAATCTATCTCAAGCTCTCACTCTCTCTCTCATTCTTTCGTTATCAAATTAAGCACAAAAATGAAAGCAAACAAAAAATTTATTTTTATAAATTCGAAAAGAAAGCAAAAAAATTATCTGAAGATGCCAAAACTTGTGCAAATAAATTGTGACCTTTTTGCACTGAATTTTGTGTATTTATTAACCATTAGACTGCTATAACATCCAACTTCGCTTTGCTGCATGCAAATTTTTCTATTTTTATCATTACTCAATGTTTTATGATTGTGTTTTCAAAATTCGAGGTAAAAATTGTGCAAATTATTATTATTACATAAGTTGACATTTAACAAGACAAAATGTCAATTATCTTGCATAATTAACCTCGATAAGTTTTTTGTTACTTACTCCCGCTTCCAAAACGCTTCTTGCACATTAAACACAAATAAAAATTATATAAAAAAAATTACATAAAATTCAATGTTGTTGATGATCATTTTTGAACAAATCTTGTCGTTACTTTTAATTAGAAGCAATAATAATTAATCAATTTTTTTTGATTTTTGAATAATAATTATTTTTGTGACCACTTCGAAAATGATCATTTTTTTGTAGATGATTTAGTTTAAAATTAGAAATTAAGAAAGACATTTTATCAAGAATAATTTTCTAATAGAAATTTTTTTTCTCTTTCTTCTTCGTCATTTTAAATGATTCTTTGTAATGACAAAAATTTAGATCTCCGATCTGAATGCCCAAGTCAACGACCTTCGCGGTAAATTGTAAGTATAACGATTATTTATTAAATGATTAATTCAACTTGATTTCAATAATTTTTAAGTTCAATTATTATAAAAATTAAATCAATTTTAACGAATATTATTATTCTCACGCCCTAACTAAATCTTCTAAAATTATAATCATAACCTATAAACATGGTTAAACATTAAATCTTAAATTAACTCCATTTTAGCGTCAAGCCAACTCTCAAGAAGGTTTCCAAATACGAGAACAAATTTGCCAAGTTACAAAAGAAGGCCGCCGAATTCAATTTCCGCAACCAGCTCAAAGTTGTCAAGAAGAAGGAATTCACCTTGGAAGAGGAAGATAAGGAGGTAAGAACAAATTAAAAATTTTCCATTCCAAATTTCATTCACAAAAATTTTACATACACATTCTTAAAATTTTTTAATAAAAATCAACAATAAATTATAATAAATGAAAAATGTTATTTAATCCGACAATCATAAAATTTGCGGATTCTTAAAATAACTTTTTCGCATTCCAATAAACACACACAGACTTAAAATGTATAAAAATAAAACTGATGATGAAATTCAATATTTTCCAACAATGTTATCATCATGAAAAATAATTTATTTAATTTCTGTTAAAAATAAAATTCTTAAAAATCATCATGATTCGAATTATCTATAAACTTTTTTTGTGAAAGCATTTTTTCTCATGAAACTCAAACTTTTTGAAATTTTCCTACACAGGCGAAAAAATCCGAAAAGGCTGATTGGCAGAAAAAGTAGAGAGTTTGCACAGATAAAAATCACAATTAAACTCATAATATTTTAAAACATAAAAATGCAATCAACAATTCAATAAATCAATTTTAAATAAATGAAATATCCCGTGTCTTTAGACAAACAATATCCGTTGAGAATTTTTAATTTTTTTATTTGATTTTTGATACGGATTTAAATTAACTAAATTAAAAATTCATTAAAAATAAACAAATTAAAAATGCAGAAAAAAAATTTTAATTAAAAATGTCATCGACTTTTTAGTGTAGATAAGTCTAGGTGAGATATTTTTCTGCTGGCTACAAATCATTTTGCTTCAATTAAACAAAGAGAAAATTTTTACTTTTTATTTTGTTTACTTCACTAAACTAAAATTATATTTGCTAAATAATTCTCATTGATCACAAACACAACAACAAACCCTAAAAAAATTTATCTAAATTCCTTTAAAAACAACTATCTCACGTGCTCACTTCATTTCTGTAGAAATATTTGAAATTCTTCCTTCCACAAAAATCTACAATTTGAAATTACTTCAATCAAAATAAAAATATAAATAATTTCAGGGAGGAAGTTCAAATAAGGTAAAAATTGATCAATGAAAAGGAAGGCAATGAAAAAATTTTAGTTTAGAGCATAAATAGGGCACAGTTGTGAAAAATAGTTAATTTTGACTTTTTCCTACGATCTTCATCCTTCCTCAAAAATTTCTATCTCAAAATTTCCTTCTTTTTGCTTTAAAATATCAGAAAATTTCTTTTTTATCCTTACGTAATAAATCTACAGAAAGATAAAAAATTTAAAGCTTGAACAATGAAAAAAATGAACAAAATTAAAGTTTGAATTTTTGGCTCAAAATTAATTTAATAATTTAAAATTCAAATTTCATTGTTGACGCTAAAAACTCCATTAATTCTATCTGCAAAATTTTTGAAAACTTTTCTCAATCCTTTCTCACAACGAAATTTCTTTCTAATAATTTATTTTTGCACAAACTCTTTTTAACTTCACTCTCCTTTTTCTTATCCTCGAATTTTTGCTGCACACGACTTTAATCTTAAAAACAAATTTGTTTTATTGCACATTTTGCGATAATTCTTCTGCAATGCGTATCATTAATTAATCAGAGCAAAATATACATTTAAAAATCTGATAGATTTAGTATAAATATAGATTTTAGAACATATTTATAGTTCTAAATTCAAATTGTGTTCTAAATTTGATTTAAAAACAAAAACTTTGTGTTAAAATGAAAGCGAAATGCAAATTATAATAAAATTTAAAATAAATAAATTTTTGCATATCTAAAAGATTTTGCCCTGATTAAAATTACTTTTCTATTTTAGAAGTTTTTCGGATGCACAAATTTTGTATTGAGTAAAAAATAAAAAAATATCAGCCAGTAAATGCTCGTTGTCTATGATTGAGTTTAGAATAGTTAGATAGAATAGTTGACAGAATAGATAGAATTTAGGAAAATTTAAGAAAATAAAGTATTCTTTTCACAGACATCAGTATTTGCTGGATCGACAGCTTTTGAGACAAATGTAATTTTTACTAATTCCATTTATTCTTCTTTTTCTTCTATTTGATGTACAGAAAAAACCAGACTGGTCCAAAGCTAAAGAATCTAAGGTAAAGGACGAAGCAGCAGAAGTTGAAGCCGAAGCATAAATTTAAATTTACTTTAAATAAAATTCTTTTTTGAAATCCTTTGAAGTCTAAAAAGAAATTTATGTTTTTGCTAAATAAAAACACACACACGCATATACACAAACAGCCACAACAACATTTATAATAACTATTACCTAAATTTGTCAAGTTTTTATTTAAAAATAATTTCTTTTGGAGAGAAATCTTTTTTTCTGAGCAAGTCAGCAGCACACAACATAAACAAAACAACATCAAAATGAATTAATTTTAATCTAATATGTTTATTTTTTATGGTTTTTTTTTATCAAACAAACACACAAGAATTATTTATTTGAAAATTATTGATTGTGTAACATCATCTACTCTTTACTGTAATATTTGTTCTTACATATTTCATTGAGTTTGGTTTTGTATAAGAAGAGAGTTTATTTCAAAAACGAATGTTAAGTCAGAATGATATGCAGCATAACAAACACTTTTTAATTCTAAATTTTAATTGCGTTCAAATACTCAAAAGAACATCTCAAATAAATTTTCATTATGCAATTTTTATCATCATTCTTTATTGCATTAATAAAATTTAAGTGAAAATAGATGAAGGAAGAGATCTTTTATTGAATCTAAATAAAGAAAACTTTGTTTGTGTCACTTAAAGATCAGGTAACCGAAAATTACGACACTGTACCGGTCACACACTCATTTTTATAAAATTCTTTAATAAAAATTCAAAAAAATTGTATTCAATTAACATTTAAAACAAAAAAGAGAAGAATCTTTTGTGTGTCTTAATTATTTTTGTTATTGTGTCTAACAAGTGAAATATTAAGATGAAGACATTTTAATTATTTTTCATGAAATCCTCTCTTTCATTGCAAAAAAATAAAATAAATGAATTATTTGCTAGCTTAATAACTTGATAAAATGAAAAATTTAAACAAAAGTCTCCTCGAAAATAGCTATAAAAAGTTTACTTAAACTTATACAATAAGGTGTGAATTTCATTGGAAATTAAGTTAAATTCTTAATTTCTTAAAGATCAATCGAAATGTCTTCATTTTATAAAAAAAACTAAACAAATATTCAATTTTAATTACTTCGGCTTCAGGTATTCTCCTTATATGTTTCTCTGTTTATGTGTTAACAGGCACAAATCAGCATCTTTTGGGACATTTTTCAGGATGAATATTTTCAGCAGAAATTATTTCACTGTATGGAAACAGTCGAAATTCTGTTTGTGCCTTGAATGTCATACTCTCATGTTTTTAAGTCATGGAAATTAAAATATTTGATTATTTTTATCTACAGCCTGCAGCAGAACAACCGGCAGCAGAAGCACCACCCGCAGAACCCGAACCAGCTGCAGAAGAAGTTGCAGCCGAGGCATAAGTCGATTGAAAATTCTCAAAAATCACACAAAAATCAATCAAGTTCGAATAAGACCAATTTATATCAGAAATTTACACACTCTCTCTCACTATTTAACTTTTTATTTTCTTTTTGCGACATGCCTATAACGGTGACATTTCTTTTCTATCGATAATAAAACCAAAACAATGGAAAATTTATTTTATAAGTTGTACTTTATTATTTTTGTAAAAGCTTAAAATAAATCTCTCTCTAACTCTTCCAATATTATCGCTATCATTGCAGAGCTCTATCTCTCATCTCTCTTATATAAATTTTTACTTATTTTTGTTTATGTTTGTCTTAAAACATGATCGAAAAGAATAAAAAAAGAGAAAAAAGCCTTAACTATAAATAACGATTTTTTAATTTTCAAATTTCTTTTCAGGAGCTTTTAAATTGCATCAAATGAAAGCTTTTAAAAGCATGCTGTAAAACACGTTGTCAAGATTGTTTACATCGAATCACGCATGTCCTCTCTGAATGCAACAAGAGAGAAAAGGAAGAGAATTTTATCTCGAGGATGAAAATTTTTCACATTTCGAATCTGAGTTTGCGAGTGAACGGTCGATGGAAAGTATCGCTTAAGGAAATTTTTACACAAAAAAAAATATATTTTTATTTTTCCTTTTTTTCTTTAACGCAAAAAAGAAGTGAAAAAGCGTGAAAGTGAATGTGCCGTGATTAGATTGCATATTCATAAAGGTAAAGGTTAATTAATCAATCGAGAAGCTAAAGCTGATGAAGGGGCTATTTTGCTCTATTGCTATGGTGAAAAGAATTTTCACATTTTTCTCTTCTCATTTCAATAAAATCAATTTTTTTATTGTGTATGTGCCTATGAGAAATACTCTTTAAAAAGAAGAGAGAAAAAAAGTTGATTGTGCTTTTTTAAAGTGATAAAAATTTATTGCTCTTTGGATTATAAGATTTACAAAATGCTTGAATGCGGCAAAAGATGAGAAAACTTTATCCATTTCCTTGATAAGTGGAAAAGCAACAGTAGTGAATAAATAAAGTCACAAAATGAAAGAAAAAACTTTCACATCTTGTTCATCCTGCGGTAGTATTAGATAGTGAGTCAAGAGTGAGGATGGTATAAAATTTCTATTTACATTATCTTAAACAAATAAAAGTGAATAAGAAAATCCATCAAATCAAGTGCATTTAATAGAAATTTAAGATTTTTTATTTCTGATGCTTTTTTCATTTCAATCAATTTTAATTAATTTCATGAATGAAAATTACCTTCATGAATGTTAAATTTTGAACGAATACAAGCAAGTCGGATGAAAATTTAAAAAAATGTTTGCTTCTTCCTCCACTGACTTTGTAGAATCAAAAAGAAAATGGTTAAGCATATTGCTGTGTGTTAATGTATTAAAGTATTAGGTTGGAATGTTTGCTATTTGAAAAAGTTTCCTGTTGTAAAGGATCAAAAAATTCTCTCTCGAGACTGATATAGACCTTTCTACTGAGAAAATTGAATTTATGTTAATGATGAAAAAGTTTGACCAAAAAGAAAGAAAATGAGTGAAAAGAAAAAATCTTCAATATGCCTGAAGACCAATTAGTGAAATTAATTAAAAGACGTGATTCATGATGAGTTGTTGAGAATTGTTTTGTGCTTTATTTGAAAAGTAATTAGAGTTAAATTATGTTTAATGGAGATAATTTAGCTTTTAACTAATTTAAAACTTTTAAAATGAAACAGTCTGTTAAAGATAGTTTAAACCTTTTATTGTTAAAAGTGAGACAAGTAGTAGCAATTGAGGATACAAACAATAATTTATATGCATTAAAAAATCTCATTATAACTTTTATCCTGATAGTCCAGACGGAAAAAGTAAAAATTGGAATTTCAAAAAATTCAAACCAAATTTCTTGAAAATTTTGATAGTTTTACACCCTTTTCCGAAAATGCAAATTTAAATTTCTTTCTTTATCTTGCTTTCTAGTTGTTTTTAACTGAAGTAAATTGAATAAGAATAAACGATAACTATATCTATGAATGTAGAAAGGAATATTATACTTTAAATTTGTTATTTTCGTCGATCTGGCTACCATGATTTTTATTTCAATAATTTTCCCATTAAAACATGTAGAAAAATGAAATCATATTAGAGCAAGCAAAAATAAATATATGACGAGTTTTTCAATTGAAAGAATTATTTAAATATTGAAAAAAGAAAATTCAGACTCTTTATTTGCTTGTAATATGAAATTTTCGTTTAAAAATTTCAGAATATTTTTTCATGAAAATACATTAAGCATCCATAGTTTCATTCAACCTATCTGTTGCTACTGTCACTAGCTTATATCAATATTTGTCTTTTATCCTTAATTTTATTTTGGTTCAAATAAGCACAAAGAACAGTGTTAAATTGAAAAATTAAATTAAAGCATATCCTTTATTTCATTAAAAAAAAGTTTCTTTGTTGTTTTAAAGCATTCATTATCATCTAAAAATATTTTGATTAAGTTTCTAATTTCATTAACCCTCAATGCTTCCCTACTTGCTCTATAAACCGAGAGAGACAATCTTTTTGTATGTGTGCAAACAGCATAAAATCCCTTTTAAATTGAGTGAAGTGAATATTTCTCTCTTTCAATGAGAGGATTGGCGTTTTTTTTAAAGCATTCGAATGAGAAAATGAGAGTAGGAGATAGGAAATGTTGTTTCATACCCATTCTAGTTTATGTCGGCACATACAAAAAGTATATATACGCTTAATACTCTCGTTATCTAATTATAAACATTCGTTTCATACGAAGCTAGAGCTTTTTTTTCAAAAAAGGTCTTCTTTTCTTGATTTTATACAGAAAAAAGCCCGAGGTTTTATAAACATTTACATTTCACGTAATAGTCACAAACGATATGAAGTGCACATGAGTCACAATAGTAGTAGCACATTCGAAATGATACTGCCCATATTGACACTCTTGCTGATTGCAATAATATTGTTTGCTGTATGTCGATATTGGTTATGGGGACCGCGTACATCCTCTTGGTTGCGTTCAAATAACGAGGAAAAAATTGGATTATCGAAGAATAAATTGTATAATGCGAATGGATGTATTGTGAGTAATTTTTTAAATTATTAATTTTTTACAATCACCTCACACAATGAGTTATAGAATTTTGCTTGCTAACATTTCTTTATCTGTCTATGTGTTCATTATTCAATATTTCAAGAAATAATAAAATCAATATTTAAAATGAGGAAAAACTTGAAAATCGATCAATTTGTAGTTAGTTTGCTGATTATACTTTAAATATTTTTTATTCATAGTAATTTCAAAATAGTTTAATCACTTTTAACAATTTAATTTTACAAACTTTTAGCTAAATTTTTTCCTTATTAACATTCTTTGAAAGATGCGTTTTTAAATTGATCAAAAATGACGTTACTTAAAATTTTAATTTCAACGGTTAGAATAATATTATTTCTTGAGATATTTATTATCACATGCATTTGTTGGTCGTCACAAAACCTCCAATGTTGTATAAATTATTTACCTCGTGTGGTGCGCAACAGGTTCAATCAGGTTCTGACATACTACTGGGCAGTACGGGCAGTTTCAAACGTTTTGAGTCGGTAGATAGAAGTACATATGAGGGAGAATTAGTGGCTCCGATGCCAACACCACCATGGTCTACAGATGAATCCATTCCGCCACAACCATTACGACCAGCACCGTTGCCTCTTGCTGCTAAGCTTAAATCACGTAGTTCAACATCCTCATATTCATCAACATCGTCCTCATCGATAAATAAACAAGAAAGCCTCGAGTCAAAACCCGTCACATCGGCGCCTGCACTAAAATCCATTCCTCGACCAATTCCACGAAAACAAAATTCCGCACCAGCTGGGAGCTGTCAAATTCCACTCATCAATCCACCTAGCGAACAACAACGAGGTTTGCAAAAAATTGTCAAAGACGTTCAAGCCACAACTAATCCCTTTCTCAATGGCCTAATAAATTTCGAGTCGATCAAGACCAATTTCTTCTCAACAACAGTTGTACAAGATACACCAGACTATAAAATAGAAAATGAGCGAGTCATACGAAGCGCAATTATATCAAAAAATCCTTTCAAAACTTCCTCTTCATCCTCAGTGTCATCGTCATCTTGTGACAACACTTTTTTTGACTTTAATCCAAATACAATAAAGTCAATAATGGAGGAAGAAACACCAGATGATGGTTATGAAGGAGATAACGATGACTGTGATGATCCATTGAAGCAGCTCGAAGTTCGCATTCAAAAATTAGAAGCGTCGAATAAACAAAGACGTCGTAGTGGCTCACAATCACCACCGCTTCGTTTTTCACCTAAGGTGCTAAACAAACAACCGCCTGTAAGTCCATTGGAGAATAATTTAGATTTAGTGAGCAATGTAAATGAAAAGTTTGTTGACTCGTCACTTAATGATGAAAATGTAACACGAGGCTACCGCAAGCACATAAGAAATCGATCATATTCAGAGAATGAAGCAAGTGATTTGGGAATATTGTGTGAACGAAGTGATTTTAAAGAGCAACTTAGTCCTCCACCACCACCAATCACAACAGTCACAACCATTGCTACGAATCCATTTAATTGCACAAATACCAAGCGACCGCTATTAAAAACTCCATCAGAAACATATCTCGAGCAATACAGCACGATGATGAAGTCAAGTTGTGTTCCAACTGTGATTGTAAATAATAACAAGCCAGTACAGTTATGCAAGCATCCTTCCCTTACTAAAATCCTCCAAAGTTCGTCTTCATCTTTATTTGATAGCACCACTGAAACTGCACAGAATTTAACAGCACTTAAACGTACTGTCTCCTCAGAATCGATTTCATCTGATTCATCTGTCATCATGAGCACATTAGAGCGATCAGCACCGCCAATCACAGGCAATCTTTGCATTGCACTACAGTATGATAAGTAAGTTCATTTATTTTATTCTCAAACATGAATGGAAAAAGTTTCTAGACCACTCAATGTTGTGTGAATGTTAAAGTTTAATCATCAACAAATAAATTAATTAGTAAAGATGTTACAATGAATTAGCTTTAACTTTTACAAACCGCATGAAATAGGTTAAATAATGAGAGATAAATATGCTGTTTTCATGAAATAATGGCAAATAAGCTTTTCTTACAAATTATACTGCAATAACATGAAAAGTTGAGCCTTTTTCAACATGATGTAGATTACATTAGCTTCTTCTCAGAATTTTCAAGTTTGTTAACAATAAAAATCGTCTTTTTGCTCTTGACATGTTTCTTAAAGCTGATTTTAGGCCTCAAGAGAGAGAGACAACAAATTTCAAGTTTAAAATTTACAAGGAAAAGTTTTTTGATCCTTTAGACTAATTAGTTCGAATTTAAAGCTTGTTGACTGTTTAAAGTAGGTGGGGTAGAAATTTTTAAAGGTGAATGTTTGCTTCAAACAGTTTCATGATAAAGTTAGATAATTGAGAAGAGTTCAGTTCTTTAAACCCTTCTTTGTTTTGAGAATATTGAACTTTTGTGATGCTCTTTGTTAGAAAAATTTGAACTTCAATTAAATTTGTGTCAAAATTTAGAACTCGTATTGAACTTCTATTAAAATCGATTTATTGAAAACATTAATAAAAATTAATTAAAATTTTAAAGTATTTTCAATATTGCTAAATTAAAAAAACTGGAAAAAATTCTTAGCATTCAAAGTCTTTTTTTATTTTAAATGTTGGAATTAACATGGAATTTTCATTTACTTACTTCAAAGAGCACTAACTTTTGCATTTCAAAATTATATTTCATTCTCACACCATACCCTTCCACAATACAAATTCAATTATCAACTTCATTTTGCATTCCAGTATTCCTAGTGATTTTCTGTAACATTACAAAAACTCATTTGTAATTATTTTTGTAATTTAAAAATGAAAATTTAACGAAATTTAATTGATTCTAACAATGATTTTGAATAATTACTAAATAAATTCCAGCATTCTCATTAAAAATTATAAGAAACCCTTAAAGCAATTGAAACTTTTTCATTAACGAAAAAAAACCTCTCTTGAGACTTTGGTAAAAATCTTCATTGCTAATTTCCTTCTCAATTACAACAGCATTCAATTCTTGAACAATGAATTTAAAATATTTTCACTAAAAGGTACTCGATAAAACAACTTTTCCATTATTTTCATCTTACCTTGTATAGAATCAAATTTATTCAGGGAGCGAGCAAACACTCTTGTCATTATTATTGAGAATTTCAATTTTCTATCCAACCGCCTACATACAATATTTTATGATGTTGAAAATAATGCGAACTCTCTTGTACAACGGTGAATGTTCAATTGAACAACAGCATGAATCTTCACATCTACCGTAAGCTGTTGCTTGTTGAGTTATTGCATTCGTGCTGTCGGGAAAAGAGAGTGAAAAATCGATATTTTAAAAATCAAATATGTATCATGTTATGAAGGAAACAAGCAGTGAATAGGTTAAGAATCTTTTGTTTTTATGTGTATACACAAGTGACCAGTTGAATGTGAATGAGTTGTGAAAGATTAAGTTTTAATCCGATTACCTTTCTTTGTGTATAGACACAGTATAACTGAAGATGGATGTGAACTCATGGTGTCCATTGTAGAAGCAAGAGACTTAGTGATACCACAAGACGCGGATCCTGACACCATCGATACTTTTGTGCGTGTTTATCTACTACCCGATCAGACGGAACCTGTACAAACAAAGATTTTTAGGAATTCAAGTAATCCAAGCTATCAAGAGAGTTTTCTTTTCTTCATCACAAAACAAAACATAAAAAGATCGCTATGGTTTCATCTTTATCATACAAATGCACATTGTACAACGCTTATTGGTAAGATTTTTGTCTTGGAATTCAGACTAAAGTTTTTTTAAATTCCTTTCTGATGTTGTCTCAATCAATCAGGTGAGACTGAATTGAAGCTGACGGAATTTGCTCGTCCAAGAACGACGTGGGTTCAGTTATCAGATTCTCGTAACAATTGTACGAATTGTGGAGATTTAATGTTTTCACTCTCTTATCTTCCGACCGCTGAACGATTGACTGTTGTAGTAGTTAAAGCACGTAACTTAAAAGCTATAAAAGATGAAAATGAAAATCACGCAATCAGTGAGAACGAGATTCAAAATGTATATGTGAAGGTATGTAGTCGTATAATTTTACATATTCAATGAGATTTATCATTTCTTCCTACAACGTTCTTTAAAGGATCAAAGGCAAAATATTGAAATCCTCTGTGTTGTAGGAGAAAAAATTTTATGTATAATGACAGATATGACTTGTGGCAGCAGCAAATGAGATGAAATCTTTTGACAATATTAATGTTTTTGCATAAATTTTCCCTTTCTCAACAAAAGCTTTCTCTCTTTTTAAAAATATGATGGGAAAAGAGAAGGAGAAATTTTATTCAATTCCTTTTGTGTTGTTTTGAAGCATTTGGGAATGTTTAAATAGAGAGTGTTTCAATAAAATATACGATTGAGATGAGAATGCATTGAGGCGTAAAAATATTCAAACTCCAATAACTTTTTACTCGATTAAAAAGCTTTTTTTCTGAAATAAAATTCAACATTGAACACTGGCTTATTTTGAAAATTTCAAAAATATAAAAAAAAATTTTAACATAACATTTATTTATTTAATTCTTAAACTGAATTCATAACAATAGCTATATAGCCTATCGGCTTTAAATCAGTTACGTTCATTGAGTGTGAAGTCTTTTGGCCAAAACACATGAATACCATAACGCTTTTTTTGTAGTCAAAAATATAAAAAAAATTCATTTCGAAATTTTGAGATTTTTGAAAAATACTTTTATAAGTCTTTGAAACCTATTATATTTGAATTTTTGGAAAATTATCAACATATGCTTTGCAAGAACATTTACTCTCATAGCTTTAATAATTTCTATTCTCTGTATGTGAAAAAGAGGAAATATTTTAATATTATTCCCATTACACTTATGAGGATTAAAAACATTGTACTGCATACCGCAGGTTTGTTATAGTGAAATAAATTCTTTCACATTTCATGATTTATGAGGAATTTTTCATAAAACACATATCATATTGTTAAGTCAGCTCTGTAAAAATGCATGTAATTAAAACATTGCACAATGAATTAAAATTTTCCACTTGAAGCATTACAAGAGCTTTTTAACCACTTTTAAATGAAAAAGAAAGAGAAAATGCGAATAAAGGAAAAAAAAATTTTAATGAATTTCAATTCAAGTCAACAAAAACAAGTAAGAGAGATAGAAAGAGCGAAAAAGTTTTAAATGAGCAACCTTATAATTTTTTTTTATTTAATTAACATTATTTTTTTGCTACTGTACGCAGGTCTATTTACTGAAGAACGACAAAAAAGTGTCAAAGAAGCGAACGAGTACAAAACGTGGCGAGAGAAATCCCTTGTTTAATGAGGCCATGATTTTTTCGGTGCCACCTTATATGCTTAATTCTATTCAGGTGCGATTAACAGTAA
>JACWBX010003908.1:0-13529 GCA_014622435.1 Polypedilum pembai
AATAAAATTTCGAAATGTAATCTGCTAGAATTACATTTTGCTTACATTTGAAAGAAAAATACAGAAAGCCATTAAATAAATGTTTAAAAGCAAGCAGCAGCAGCAGTAGCAAACAGATAGTTTTGCGGAATAAAATTGAAATTACATCTTGTTTCTCCTTTTCTCAAGCAAGTAAGCAAGTGAATATAAATTTTATAATTCTTTCAAACAAGAAGAAAGGAAAAGTAGAACTTTTGAACTAAAGTTAAAGAGATTTTCATAAACATTTATAATATCCGCAATCATCTTTCTTGAGACGTCAAAAAGCAGAAAGAAAATTGTTTATTGAGCAGCAGAGAGTGAAATTTAATCATAAAGTTGTATGTTGGGGATGAGCTAAAATTATTTTCTTTTCATCTGTCAATTCCTTGTATGAAATTTATCGAGAATTAATTTAAGTTTGATAAACAAATTATTTTTCCCTCTTGATGGATTGATCAACAACAACATGTGGGACACGGTAAAATGAAAGCGAAAAGAAATCAAGCATAGAACGTTTCAGTTTTAGCCTACTTTAGTGATATATCACAATTACCATACAGCTCAATTTCAGCATAGAAAAATAATTTATCATCAAAAAAGTTTCACTTGTAGCAGCAGTAATTGGCAAAAAGACACATATATATGAAAGCATGTTGACATGAGGGTAATTCATCATCACGCTATGAAATTGATTTTCTTTTCTTTTCGTTAGACATATACACACTTTATCTTGGAAATTAAAACTCTGACATCAATATCAAAATGCCTTGAACATTTATCTCTAAAGCTCTACTACCACACTAAGCATCCTCTCAAATTGAAAACTTTTCTGCGGTCTTCATATATATTTTGGTTTTTAGGTTTTTGAGGTGAACAGAAAAAAGTTTGTTTGAAATATATGAAAAATTCATAAATTTAAAATGCAATACAAAAATATTTAAGCTTGCGTAGAAAAAAACTTTTTTGTGGCGCGACTATCAGAGTTTTTTTATTCTATGGTCAGTAATGTGAATCAAATTCAGAAATAAAAGTTTTTAAAAATAAATTAAAACAGAATTTTAAAAACTTACAAAATATAATTTTTTTAAAATGAACAAGCAATTGCTGCTATCTAAAAAAATTAATTAACTTTTTCTTCTTCTAACTCATTTACTCAACTAAAAAAACTTTTAATTAGCGGGAAAAGAATTGAAAAGAAATTCACATGAAAAGGAAAACAAAAATTGCGCCGTTCAGCATGATAATATTAATTATCGAGAATAAAACTACACTTTATATATTCATCACTGCATGAGTAAACAAGTAGAAAGAATGCTTTATAAGCAGCAGCGTTGATTATTCATTTGCATATCAATCTTTATAGAAATATGACGACCAAAACAATTCATAGCGATTGCATGAGATCACTAATAAATTCGTAAAAGGCACGCCATGAATTGAAGCGCAATTTGTTAATACTTACGTTAGCAACAGGAGCTGGTTGTCTAGTTTGGGGTCTCATTGAACCACTCTGTGGCGCTGGACTGTAGCGTGGTTGCTGCATTATCTTCTCCTCTCAATTAAACTCTTTTTTTAAACGCTTTCACAACAATAATCAAGCGCTGTTAGTTTGGCTTCTTTTTTTTCTTGCAGTCTATATAGTCAAGTCTGAAATTATAGAAAGAATCAAAAAAATGTGAATGAACTTTAAATACTGTTACAAAGTACTGTTCATTAACATATCATGACACACATGTATCGAAAGCGTCTTTCACTCTTCCACCTTTTTGCTTTTTCAAACCTCTTTTATTTGCAAAAAAAAATTCATTTACAATTCTATCGTTTACGCATGTATAGACGTGGCATTGAACGAAGAGAAAGAGAGGAATTTTTTTACGGGTCAAGTTCAATGATGATTATTATATGTTGTTGTCACTGTAATCACGCAACGGTGCTGTTTCTATTCTTATGTAAAAAAAAGTATTCATTACATACTTCAAGGGCGGTTGTGTGCAATTTCTTAATCATATAATAATTTAATGGAGAGAGCGAGTTGTTTTTATTTTTATACATACATAGAAAAAAAGAATGTGTTCATATACACAAGACTATCAGTGTGTGATGATGTTCATCGACGTCCAATTAAAGCGACCTTAGAAAATATTTCATTCGATTCTTCTTGTTCTTCGCTTTCAGTCAATGTTTACATTTTTTTTCGTTGCTTTGTCAATGCCGATCTTGTTCAACTGGAACTGTATTTTTTTCTGCTTGTTCTTTCTTCTGAATTATTTATAGGTATTTTATTATTTGTGAAAACAAAAGAGTCGAATTGGATTCTATTTTTAAAAATATATTTCTTATCATTTTTTATGAACTTTTCATTGAAAATTTTCAAGAAATAAATTTATAAATTTTAGATTTTTAATAAACTATTATTTGTAATAAATTCAAACACCACTAATTTACAACATGATTCAATGGCGTATCATTTCAACAAATATTTGGACAAAAACAAAAAATTTGAACGTAAATTGAAGCAACATGATTCATCCGACAGAACCAGCTTATATACATGTTATTTTGATTGTCAGAAATAAATGAAAAAATATTTAATTTCGATTACATTATTCATACACATTCACACACAAACAAATATTGATTTTTAATTCGAAAATTCCATTCTCACTCCGAGATTCTATTAAATGTCGATTTTCATTTAAGAGAAATTTAATCATTTCTAGTAAAGACATTTTGCCACACAATTTTCTCTCGTTCATTCATGCTAATCTGAAATGTATACATTTGCAGAGAGAAAAATGCAGACTCTACACTTTATCTACTGAGACTCACTAAAGTGCATTTTCATTTTAATATTGAGTTTTTGGTGATGTTGAATAGAAAAATATTTTTTGTGGCTGCTGCCTGCATCATAAAATTCTAATAGCTCATTGTTTACTTATTCAATCTAGCAGAATAAATTTTTATTGAATTTTCTTCTCACACTAGAAAATTAAATCAACTGTTTGTTATCATAATCTGATTTCTCTCTCGTCTGTGTTTGTCTTGAAAAAGTTTTTTTTTATTCTCACTTATTATGACTAAATGCGAAAAAATTTAAATTCCAATATTTTTTCATCAACATCATTACACACAATTTATTCGATATGTTTATTTGACATGAAATATTCGTCTCCTTCATGAAAATTGAAATAAAATTATCGATCGACATCTAATTTGATTAAATCAAGTCGCCTATTAAACCATAACATTTTAATGATGGTATTTCATGTTATGAATGTCTGATAATAATAAATTTTGTTGTATACACTCATATAAACTAGCGTACGTACATTAAACACACAATCAAGACGATGAAAGATGATGAGATTGCTTGTATTGCATTCGCCATGTGTATACAAAGAGATTTTTTTACCACACAGACATTTCAGACTTTATATTTGATTTTTTAGTTCATTTTTAGCACGAGCTAGCGGTTTGTCAGAAAACTTAAGGTCATAAATGCGCTTTAAAATACATATAATTTTATATTTTCATTTCCAAAAATTTTTTATCTCTTCCACTTGCCGACATTAAATTAAAAAAAAATTTTAATTTTTTTCTTTTCTTCAAAGAAGAGAATGTAATAAAAATAAGAAGAAAGCAAATACAATGTGGCACGTGATATGTCAATGGTAATCGTATAATAATAAAAAGCAGACTCAAGAATGATTATGACAGTTGTCCACTGAAATGTCACAATAAAATGTCTAAAGTGACCTGTTTACAAATATAAAAAAAGAGAAGGTTCGTCTGCTTATTTTGTATAAAATACAGAACAGTAGCAGCAGTAGTGCAGGTGTTTTCCACTTTTTTTCGTACTATTACTTTTTCTTCCTTCGCCACACAATGGTTTTTTTTTGTCTTTGTTTTTATTATACTACTCACACAGTAAAAAAGTAGTAAAAATGAATATGCATAAAAAGTTCTTTAACCGGTCTAGCACACGAGTAAGCGACAGCATATTGTGCTATTGAAAACAATGCAAGTGTGTATGAATATAGCGAATTCACTCCCTAATTCCGATTGACTGTGAAAACCTGATATCTCGAGTCAGCTATTCAGTAAGCAAAAAGAGAGAAAAATTACGTCATATCTATCTTCTTCTTGCTCTCGCACACACAATAAAAAATGCACTTTTTTAAACATTCTTCCGGTATTTTTCCATAAATCGTCTAAAAACACCAATTTTCTTCTTGCAGACAGACGACATGAAAAAAGCATGGAAAACTCGTCGTCGTCTACATAATGGAACAAGCATTTTCCTCGCATTCACATCATCACAAAATGAGAATTTGGGAGAGAGAAAGAGATATAGAGATGAAAAAATTATGCAAAATATAAAAAGATTTCTTACCCGAAAATATCTCGTTTTTGTTATAAAAATTCTAATTTTAGATATCAACTTTCGTCAGAACTATTGAATTTTTAATTTTATATTTTTGTTGGTTGAAAGTCAGAGTAATTGTTTGATATATACGGCGAGAGAGTGAGAGTAATGTCTTTAAATTTCTTTATTTTGCTATTTGCACACACAAAGAAAACTTTTTACACACTGCTGCTGCTACAGTATAATTTCCACCACTTTTCATCCACTTCTCTCTCGTTCTTTCTCTCTTTCTCTTTTCACTTCACTTTTTTCGCAAAAAAAAATCTTTTTGTCGACTTATTTTCTTGTCGGAAAGGCACCGTCAAATAAATTACAGTCACGATAAGTGATTACAAATATAATGAATGCCACAACAGTACAAATGCTCACAATAAAAAAATAGCCTTTCACGCGATTCTTAATGAAAAACTAATTTTTCGCAAAGAATTTTCACCCAATAAGAGGCAGACACTTTAAAATAAAATATACACTATTGCCAACGATTTGTGTGAGAGAGAATATTATGTTCCGAGTAATTCCGAACGCGCGTTGTCTAATCCGCACTCAAATCTGCGACTATGTGTGTTTTTATTATTCTCTTTTTCGCTTGCCTCACCTCACTTTAATACAATAAATGAAATGTTTTTGTGAGAAAAAAATTATTTTTGAAATGCCTCTCAATAATTTCGCAATAATAAGAATGCAGTATGAAGCCTATTAATAGGATAAATAAAATAAATCTTTAGAATCAATGACGGTAATATTGAATTTATTCTTCACAATTATTCCCGTATTCACGGCGCATGATTCTTTTTTCATTTGAGTTGCATGTGTGCGTTCTGTTTACTCTCATTCTCTCTCTCTCTCTTTTTTTGTTCATCATCATTGCTGTGCTGTTATCTTATAACAGAATAATAATTTTTGAAATAAAAAATTATTTAAATTTTTATACAATTTTTTAATAAATTTTTCTTATTAATGCACAAAGAAAAATTTCATATTATTTTCTATTTAATAGAATTTTCTATAATTTCTCATGTGTGACAAAAAATAGTTTCATTTAATAAGCAACAAAGTATAGAAAATCATTTCCTATTTAAATAAGAATGAGACTAAAAGAAATTGTAAATTTAGAAACAATGTTGAGATGAAAAAAATTCAAGGGTTTTACACAAAATAAGTTAAAAGTCATTTTATTCAACTTTTTTGCAATTTTATAATATTTTCCAAGACTTTCACAAGATGTTTCGCTAATTCAATTAAACTCAATGGCTCATTCATATTTCTCAAAGTGCATGCAAACATTTGCTTGTACATTTCAGCTTTTTGCTCATTTTTCTTAATAGACTTGGCTAGTTTTGTTTGAGTTTTTAAAATAAATTGAAGTCTTTTTTCAAACAACTCCAATAGCGTTATAATTTCATCAGATTCCATTATTGATTTTGCAGCAGCTAGTGAATTTAGCATTTTCAAGCTCTCAATGAGGACATTCAAAGCAAATTGCAAATTTTTCATTTTCATAGGGATACTTGTAGTCTCTTCAGCAAGATATTCATTCAAAGCAACTCTTTCCATTTGAACTTTAAAGAAATCATGAAATTCATTAAGCGATGCCAAAAAGTTTGAAGATTTTTCATAATTTAATCTGCAAAGCTGAAGTAATGTTTTTCTTTTGTTCTCTTCTGTAATCGTTCTCAATTGTTGATGATACAAACTTGCAATCCGTTGGTGAATTAAACCAGCACGAAAAATATAAAGCTCTTGTCTTGATGAGTTTGTTTCTGTGTCACATAATTTTAACGCTTTCATCAACATATCAAGAACATCTCTTTCTAAATCCTCTCTTGTTTGGTCAATTTCTGACTCATCTTGCATTTGTTTAGCTAAATTAAATGTTGCAGTTGAGAGTTCCCAATAGACATGATCATAAAGTTCTTGATTATTTTTTCTATTGCCAAGCAATGTCAATGCACGATTATAACTTTCAAATGCTTGTGTATAGAGTTTTTTTCTGATATTAGCAGCTTTTTGTGATGAACTTGCATGAAACATATTTATATGTGCCGATAATCGATAGAATCTGCCTAAATTCAAGTGACAAATTATAAGATTGATTGAATCTTTGACACCTTCAAAAAGAACAACAGCCTTCATAAGATTGTCATAAGAACTTTTTGCCACTTGTTGATAATTCATCTCTTTGGTATTAATGGAATTTTCTTCATCGTTTTTTACTTCCTTCTTCTCCTCATCTTTTCTCTCATTTTCAGATTCAACAAACTCATTGTATAATCGCTGTGCTTTATGCATCAATATAACTCCGAGTTCATTGTAAACCTAGATTGTATGAAATAAATATTTTATATTTTTTATAGAATTTTTAAAACTCTAATAATTAAAACTTACATTTCCCAATCGCCTAACAATTTCAAATTTAGATTGATTTGAATCAATTAAACTTTTCTCATAGCAGTGGCAGCTTTTTTCTAGCATTTTCTCTTCATCATCATCAGTCAAAGTCGTATCCTCATCACCTTCACAAGTCAAATTTTCTTGTTCAAGTTTCTTTATAATTTCTTTATCTAAGTCACTTTCATCAACAAATTCTTCTAAATATGTTTCGATTTTATCATAAGTTTTACTTATTTGAAAGAAACAATCGCCAGCACGTCCGTAAAGTACACTTTGAGTTTTCATTGAAGGTACATATTTTTTCACTACATTTTGACACATGATTGAAAAGCGTAAATTTTTTAAGGCAGTTCCATAATTTTTGCTATTATAAGAATTTTCAGTTAAACAAGCATACGCCAGCGAAGCTTTTTCAAACAACAGGACTTTTAAATGTGTATTCCAGTTGTTCACATTTGGACTTCCACCTTTCAAAAGTGACTTTGAGTCCAAACAAACACTTTCATTTTCACTTTCACTTGGCGGTGACTCACTACTTTTGCTTCTTCTATCGTCTTCATTCCAGCCCATAGGAATTGCTACGTCAGGATTTTGCAAAAGATTTGGATTTTGTTCTTCATGAATTATCTGCTCCCTTTGTCTTTCATATTCTAATGTTTCATCACTTTGAAGATATTTTAGGCAGTTCAATCCTTCAACAATATTTTTAAGTGTTTCCTCAGATCTCTCTTGAATGCTTCCTAAGACTAATGGCGGATGATTTGGCTTGTGCTTATTTTTGATGTCACTCTCATTAAGCGCATCTTTAATACTTTGAACTGCAGGAAGGCATTCTCTTTCGACGTTCATTTCCAAATCTACATCTGATTCTTCATCATCAAAATCTACATATTCATCAGAGTTTTCGTCCGAATCATTTTCTTCATTGTAAGGAACTTCTGGATTCATGGGGTCAGTACCGGCTTGTATTTGAATATCGGAGAGAATATAATGGGTTGTAGTGATTATCTGAGGATATTTTTCTTTTGGTAACAGCTTCAAACAATTATCTAATAGATACTTAATATTTCCAGCTTGTTTGGTAGTTAATTTTTCGTTCGAATATTTCATGTTTCGAGCAACTGTGTAAAGGAGAATCGCTACAGGTATTGTAAATGGATTCTTCTGATCTTGTTTCGCATCTTCATCGGATTCTTTCTTTTCTTTTGTCTTTTCTTTGTCTTTTTCTTCAGCAAGCAATTGCAAAGTAGTCAAATCGTATAGTTTTACAACATCGTCATTTTTAGCTTTAAATAGCCAATAAGTGTGGCCAGATTTTGTGGCATTTTGTTTCAAAAAACTCAGGATATTTTGTGCTACATTACGAATGATTTTTGGACTAAAACTGCTATTTTCCAGATTTGGAAGATCTTCAGTTTTGATAAGTTCATATTTTTGTACGATACCATTTAAATGATAGCACATAAAGATCTCGGGAACATTGCACATCAAATTATCTAGCCAATAATCAATACCTGTAAGTACATTAATGGGCTCGTCCATATCTTTAAGTCGCAAGCTAATACACGGCCGAGATTGATTCCCAAAAATCTGCATATCACTTCCAATCAACATTCGTATATTTTCAAAATTCCATAAAACATTTCGTGAGTATTGATGATTATCAGGTATGTCTTCACGTTTTGGTTGAGGCAGTAAAGCATTGTTAAATGGTAAGACTGGCTCATATTCCTTTTCAACAGTCTTTTTTGAGTCTTCGATAGAATAGTAAAGAAATTTTGAAAGAAGATTTTTTTGCTCTAGAAATTCTTTAGTCTTATGTTGTATCGGTATAGAATTAGCTTTCATTCTTCCAATTATATGCTCGGCCAAAAACGTCTTTAACCATTTCCATTCTTTTTCTGATTGCCACATCAAAAAACGTTGAAGATTGAATTCGTCAATAAGAATTGTATTGCCAACTCGGTGAATAAAATAGGATAAAACACAGGAAGGATTGTAAGCCATTTTTAGAAGGTTTTTAATATTTTCTGAATCACTTATTACATCAACATTTTGAAGTTCGTCGAAAAAGTCAAAAGCCATTTTGAAAGATGAAAAGTTATAAGAGTTTGTTGGTGCACTTCTATTGTGTTTAATCTGTCCATTAAGCCTAGAACCATATTTTAGTTAGATTATTGTTTATGATATAATTAATTACATTTAATTTACCAATTGTTTGGCGGAAGTTTCAAGTTAACATCACATTTAAGAGTAGCGAATGTTGGTAGTTGTTCAATTGCTTGAAATTTAATCAAACTTTGTGATTTTACAACTTCTTCTTCTTGTCGATCATCGTTTAAACTTTCATTGTCATTTAATGAAATTTCCATTGTTCCTCATGTATTGATTTGATGTAGATATTAAACTTAAGCGAATTAATAATTATGTACTTGTTTAAATAGTACGATACAGTATGGACTTTAATCTGAAATTTAAAATTCAATTTTCACGATCTTTCTGTTTATATCGAGAATTTTCTTTAAAAGTCTTCACCTAAAAAGTGAGCCCAATAAAAAAATTACTTTTGAAAAAAGGCTGCAGAAAAAAGCCGGCAAATGAGAATAATTATAAAAGTACACGTTACAAATTAAAAATAATAGCAGAAATTAATATTATTGACTTTAAACTACTTTTCTATGAAAATTTAAGACAGAAAATCGTAATGGATAAGATTTTTAATTTTTTCCATTTTAGTAGTTTTCCCCTTTATTTGTTTTATACCCCTGGTTTGTTTACAAATTTTTCGTAGCAAACAATTTAAAATAAAGAAATTTCTTGTAATTATTGTAATTGACAGTTATAGAATGACCCAAAGGTGATTAATAAAAAGATAAATCGATAAGTAACTATTTCAAATATTAAAATAAATTAAAATTTATCTATGATAAATAATAATTGTAATATAAAATATTGTATGATGAAATTCATAATCAATTAGGGTCATAATTTTCTTTTGTTTAAATTCCAGCTTTATAGACTATAAATAATTGTTATTATAGTTTGGTATAATAAGTTATCATTTTTTACTACCAAAATGGCTCTTTATGTATGGGGAAGCGACACTAATAGTGAATTAGGTGAGCATATTTTTTTCTCTGTAAGACATCGAGAAATTTCTCTTCAACATACAATATTATTTGCAGGTTTATGTGGTCAAGGCGAAGAGGAAGATGTTGAACTTCAAAATACACCGCAAAAGATGCAATGGGAAGAAGCTTGGAATTTAAAAGAAGCAGCATTGGGTGGACAGCATACATTATTTCTTACAAATAGCTCACGAGTATATTCTTGTGGCAATAATGATTATGGCCAATTAGGCCAAGAAGTGTCACGAAAAAGACCTCGTAGGTTAAAATTTCGTATGTAATAAACTTTCAGAGTACCCTTAAAGGTTTTGCTTTCTCCTCTCTTCTTTTATTATTACTATCAAGCTGCTAAAATTAATACGATTCTTTTTCATCGATTAGAAATCATTTCAACGCTAGAGAACTACAATATAATTCAAATAAGTTCTGGATTTGTAAGTTATTTATTGAAATTATCTTTCAAAATCAATATTAACATTCTTCATTCATGCAGCAACATTCTGTCGCAATTAATGACTGGGGTCAACTTTTTGCATGGGGATTCAATAAATTTGGACAATGTGGTCTCGACAATGACGAAACAGAACAGCATCGAACACCAAAAGTTGTGAAAAGTCTTGCAACAAAGCACATAGTTCAAGTAGCATGTGGTCATTTTCATACGCTTGCATTAACCAACTCAGGTGAATTATATAGCTTCGGCAACAATTCTCATGGGCAATGTGGTCTCGGCTTCACCAGCGATAAAGTTCTGAAACCAACACTAGTTGCTTCTCTTGTGGGTTTACCAATCGCTTATATAACTTGCGGTGGAAATCACAGTTTTGTTCTATCAAAATCTGGAAGCATTTATGGTTTTGGAAAAAATATTTATGGTCAATTAGGTGTAGGTGAGATGGTTGATAAATGCTATCCAACGCATCTCAGAACTATGAGAGCTCAAAGTGTTCGATACATTGCCTGCGGCGATGATTTCTCAGTTTTTCTGACTGCTGATGGTGGTGTTTTTACTTGCGGAAGTGGTACGTTCGGACAACTTGGTCATGGCACAGCTACAAACGAAATCTTACCACGAAAAGTCCTTGAACTAATGGGTTCAACAGTCATTCAAATTGCTTGTGGACGTCGACATACACTCACTTTTCTTCCATCAAGAAACAAAGTTTATGCCTTTGGTTTAGGCGGCTCAGGACAATTAGGATCGGGAAGAGATTTCAAAAAATCGTATGTGCCACAAATTGTCAATGGACCATGGGTTTCAACAAATCCTGACTCACCAGAATATATGAAAATAAAAAATATTTATGCTGGTGGCGATCACTGCCTTGTGTCGATCAGCATTGACAATCAATCAAATAATGATCAACTAGATCAACGTGTTTTAGTTGAGAGCAAGCAAATATGGCATTTAACACGTGAAATAGCTGAAAATTGCTCAAAATGTGAAGGATCAGCCGATATGGATTTGTTAGCAGCAATTGAAATTATTTTTAAGAGTCTTTCGTGCATCAATGGTAGCTTTCTGCTTGCCAATAATGGACATCTTAATTGTACAGGAAAACATCATGGAATTGATTTGCAAGAAGCTGAATTGGCTTTTGATGATATCAGAAAAGTAACGAATGACTCATTAAAATCATTAATATGGGAGTCAATAATTGAAGATTTGCTAAAAGCTCTTGTAAAAATGAAACCACCGGATATCGAAACACTTCGTATTTATCTAACGTTACCACTCTACCATGAATTCGTCAATTCAAAAAATTATCAAAACTTACATACACCTTTCTGCAAGGCTGTACTGAATCTTGATCAGATACCACAAAAAATTGTCACCGGATGGTATGCATCAACAAGTCGAGATTATTTTGAACGTTTAGTAAACATTTTCAAAGACATTGTCATTTATTTCCTTAATTTTGAACTTGTTAAAATTCAAAGTGTAAATTCAAAACAAGTTCTTTTTGAAAATAATTTCTTTGTTGCTCTAAATATGTTATCGTTCCTATTTCACATTAATCATCAACAGCGAAAAGACAAAGTGCCTTATGAACTATTTCATGTGCAAGAAATCAATGACTATTTCGACATTCGTCAGGATTATGTTTCATGGGTTGGTGATACAGCACAAAATCAATTTTTTCTCTGCAATTATCCATTCATTTTTGATGCAAATGCGAAACATTTGTTGCTTCAGACTGATCAAGCAATGCAAATGCATTTTGCAATGCAGAGTGCTGCTAGTCAGAGTTTTCTTTCTACTTTATTTGGTGCTACACCCACAGAAGTTTACATCATTCTTACTGTTTCACGAGAAAATATTGTCGAAGATACATTTCGTGAATTACAACGTTATAATAGTTCAGATCTAAAGAAACCAATGAAAGTGAAGTTCATTGGAGAGGAAGCAGAAGATACAGGAGGAGTGAGAAAAGAGTTCTTTATGTTGCTGTTAAAAGAAGTTTTAGATACAAAATATGGAATGTTTTGCTATTTTGAAGATTCTCGTTGCATTTGGTTTGCTGAAAATCCATTTGAAGGAGAAAACACTTATTCACTTGTTGGAATTCTTTGTGGACTAGCAATTTATAACTTTACAATTATCAACTTGACTTTCCCACTTGCTTTGTACAAAAAACTATTAGGCGAAACACCAGATTTGAGTGATTTAAAAGAACTTGATCCTTTGATATGGAAATCAATGCAAAATTTGCTAGAATATCCAAATGATGATGTTGAAGACGTTTTCTGTTTGAGTTTTGAGATAACACGCAACATTTTTGGTGAAAATAAAACAATTGAGTTGAAACCAAACGGATCAAAAATTACTGTGACAAATGAGAATAGGTAAGAGTACTTAATTAATGTTTATTTTAATCTAATATTTCTTTTTTTTTTAAAACAGAAAAGAGTACATTGATCTTTACGTTAATTATATTTTTAACAAATCTGTTGAGAAACAATTTAGAGGATTTTATGAAGGTTTCATGAAAGTTTGTGGTGGTCGAGTTATGAAACTTTTCAAGCCACACGAGTTGATGGCAGTTATTATTGGAAATGAAGACTATAATTGGGAAGAATTTGAACAGAATGCAGAATATAAAAATGGATATTCATCAAGTGATCCAACAATTCGCATGTTTTGGGAAGTTTTTCATGAACTCTCAAGCGAAGATAAGAAAAAGTTTCTTCTCTTTTTGACGGGAAGTGATCGTATCCCAATACAAGGCATGAAGGGAATCAAAATTTACATTCAACCAGTTAATGATGTAAACTGCTTGCCAGTAGCTCATGTTTGTGCAGGTTTATTAGATCTACCACGGTACGGTTCTAAGGGTAAAATGAATTACAAACTTCATCAAGCGATTCAACAAACACATGGGTTTTCACTAGTTTAAGTTGTTTTTCTCATTATAGAATGTTTTATTATTTTTGACTAATAAAAAATCTATGTCGAGACTAATAAAAAAAATAAAATGTCGAGACCTTTCTAACGATCCTGGGAGGCCAAACAGACCGTTTTGGTACTTAATTTGAATTGGCGCGCTTTTTTGGTACTTATT
>JACWBX010003909.1:0-33930 GCA_014622435.1 Polypedilum pembai
TCACTCTCGAGTAAGCAAGAGCAGATGTTTTGTGAATTTCATCCATGATGTTTTTTAACCATTTTGTCACTCTCTCGAATGTGCTGTTGTTGATTTAAATACTTTTCAATTGAGCTCTTGCCTCTTTCTTTCCCTTTTGTGGTGTGTAATTAATTGTGTTTAATTTTTATTGCCTTTCCTAATTGCCTTTATTTTGTCAATGCAATGCAATGCACATCTGCATTCTCATGCAATTGTCATTTATTCTGAATAGTCATTCATTGATACTTTTTTTGTGGGGCGTGCATCAATTGATCATCCTTTAATGTCCATTCATTCATTCATTCACACAAAGTTATGCACTTTCGAGTTTTTGTAATTTATGAGCTACATCCGTAACTCACATACAACAGCAAGACACCGGAACCTTCTATTCACCCAATAAATTTCTTTTGTCTTCTTTATTTTACAAATATAAAGGTGTTTTCCATCTATGACTTTAAGTTTGAGTAAATTTTTAAAAAGAATTTTTCATTCTCTTTCAACAGTTTTTCATCATCAAAATGCAGCAACTGCAGCAGTAGACAATGTGTCGCCTATTAATGAGCTAACTGAATTGTCTTATGGAAATCTTCATTCACGTCACCATC
Organism: Polypedilum pembai; assembly: GCA_014622435.1. Lineage (NCBI taxonomy): Eukaryota > Metazoa > Arthropoda > Insecta > Diptera > Chironomidae > Polypedilum > Polypedilum pembai. The sequence continues at coordinate 630 of JACWBX010003909.1, forward strand.
AGTCAATGCTTGAGAAGAATAGAAAATATTTTCAACACTTGCAACAGCAACTCCATAATCAGCAGCAACAGCAGCAAGCTGAAATTTCAGCGAGATCAGAATCATATCCTTCAGACACAGAAGATGATCATGTAGATATTGAAGAAGATGATGAGAATGGTGAAATCATTGAAATGGACGATGATGAGCATGAACACAATCACACGGGTGATAGCTCAACACTCGCCAATGGCACGAGTGGAATGATCACAAAGAAACGAAAAAGACGAGTGCTTTTCTCAAAGGCACAAACATTTGAGCTTGAGCGACGATTTAGACAGCAGCGATATTTGTCAGCACCTGAGCGTGAACATCTCGCATCGCTTATTCGTCTGACACCGACACAAGTGAAAATTTGGTTCCAAAATCATCGCTATAAGACGAAAAGAGCAGCACATGAGAAAGGCATGGAACATCATCATCATCACCATCAGAGTGCAACTAGCAATGGTCTACATTCGCCTAGACGTGTTGCAGTTCCAGTGCTAGTTCGTAACGGTCGTCCATGCATTATCCCGCCAACATCTCAAAGCAGCTCAGTTGCTACTAGCTTACACCATTCAAACTTCTCAGCACAAGGATTTCCGCTGCTTCACATCAACTCTTATTATTGAAAGAGAATCGATTGTAGTTAAATTGCCCAATATTTTAGGTTTTATTCAATTGTATTATAGCGCTTTATTGTTCAATACATGAGCATTCTCTCACCGAATGATCATAAATTAATTTTAAGCTGTTCCGATAGATATAATAAAATTATATTGAAATATTATTTACACAATAAATTATTGAAAAAGGATGTATTTAAAAGCTGAAACATTTACGCACGAAATTCCTTTAAATTCTATGTGTGAGAGGTGTGGAAGAGAGAATCCCAGTTTTTCTGGTATTGTTTTGCAAAGAGGAACTAAAAATTGACTCTTGCATGTTCCGCCTATTGTTTGAAATTTCCTTTCATAGATAGTTTTGAATGGGCCGAAAAAGGACTCTTCTCTGTGCACTATTGTTGAATATTATAGCATGAACATAAATTACCCAGTCAATATGATTATTACAATTGAAAGTATCATACTCAATGGACCGGATGCACTTTTTTTCTCTCTTCTTCTATATTTGTGTGAGTCATATAAGTGACTTTTTTAAGAGTTGAATCTCGTTAGCAAAATTGACTTTTTTATGTTTTTTGATGAATATATGAGTAAATTTTTTGTGATTTCTTTTGCGTAGTTTTTTTTTTATGAATGAAAATTTTTTTAAACTGGTTGAAGTTAATTTTTAAAAGGTTTTTAAGACGAAAGAAAATTATACTTTCTATTTCTTCATACAAACATAAAATTCATTTCTTTATCATGCAGTTTTATATTTTATATTAATAAAGATTTAATCCAAGAACAGGGTTAACAACATAAGTGCAGAATTGTTCAGTTTTTGCATAATCAATGCAGGTTATGTACATTATTAAAGCGGATTTGTGCAGAAGAAAAAGCAGAATTCTTCAGGCGAGGACACTCAAAAAAAGATCACGAAAGACCATAACAGATAGCAAAAGATCATTAAAGATAATCGATTGTCTTTACTTGAGAGTATTTATCCTTTATTGACCCTGTGTTATAGAATAATGAGAAAGATAATTAAAAGTATTTTATTCTAGTTCATGATTGAAAAATATTTCAATTGTTTAAATTTTTATCATTTTAAATTTATCTGTAACAAGATGATTAAAATGTAAATCTATCTAATTTTAGTTACATCTTAAAAGGCAATAACAAAACGATAAGTGAACAATTTGGTAAGATTTCAAGGGGAAAAATAGAATAAATATTGAAATTCAGGAAAATTTATATGTAACTTTCTAAATTTCTTGAAAATCTTATTTATAACGGTTTTTTGAAATTCAAAATTTAATTTAAAAACATAATGACCGTTATGAATAAAGTTTTTAAATTTTTAATTCTTTATCATATTCGACGCTTCAATTAAATGTTTAAATTAAAATTTATAAAGAGACAATTTTCCCACCAATAACTTAACTTCCTTAAAGCATCGAATTTACATTACACTATCGATACAAGGGTGATGATTTTATTAGCACAATTTTACAACATTAAACAATAAACAAGGCATGAAATGAACTACGAAAACTCTCCTTCATTGTTATTCTTGAGGGTGGTGTGACAATGAAAATATCACAGAGGGGTTGTATTTTCAAATATTTGTGAAAATCTGTTTTTCCTTCCCATGACTTTTCACTCTGTGGCATTTACGGGATAACATGCCATTTAATTGATTGCCTTATATTTTTGATTAAAAATGCCACTTTTATTATGTCGACATGTCACGCTCCTCCTCTTATTCGTTTGCCTTTTTTTTTAAAATCGCTTTTAATGACTCTCTGTAAAATCTCTTCTCTCTCATTTTTCGAGTCGCATTTTAGTGAGTTAATTAAGATAAATGATGTGCTAAATTAATTTTTCTCCTCACTATTGCTCGCGTTAGATTTGAGAAAAGCCATCTCATTGTGGAAGCAGGAAATGTGTGTGAGGGTGCCGAGGGTTATATATGATATTGAAACGCAATCAGTGATTTTAATCGGCTTTAGCTAGATAGAGAGAGAAAAAAAAATCTTCCAATAAGAATCTGATAAATTTATTCCAATATTCATCCTCAATGGACAGCAATTGTTACTTCCTCAATATCGAGCAATGTTCAATGTAAAGTAAAGCAGGAAATCAAATGAAAATTCCCTACTTCCTTCTTTAGGGCGACTCTCGATTGCCACTTTTTTATTTTTATTTATTTCAGAGAGATTTATTGGAAACTCATTATTGTTGGTGGTTGAAAATGAAGAGCAGGAGAATTGTCTGCTCATGACAGTGGTTTATTGTTTGGATATTCTTTAAGAAAAAGACTTTTTTGTGACCTATTGAGAATAAAAATTTTGTTTTTATTAAAGAGTAGATTTGTTATGTTTTTATAGGAAATAAAATGATTTATGATTAAAGTTAAGTGAGAAAAGAAAAAGTTAAATTATTTGAAGAAGGATAATAAATTTATAAGAAGTTTTATTTTTAAAATTTAATCTTAGTCAAAAAACGACATTTTCTATTTGCTAATTTGTAATCGTATCCATAAATTTAAATTTGTAAAAAATGTAACTTTGTCATTTAAGAGTTTATTTTTCAAATCTTTTTTGGTCATTTCAACTCGTGTTTTGTTTGTGAAATGGCACTTGAAAAAACCGAATTCGTAAGCAAAAAGACAATAAAATTGATTTCGAAACCAGAGTTGTAAAAGTAGAATCTAATTTTTAGCTTCTTCTAGATCAGATTTTGGTTAGTAATTAGTATTTAAATGGCTCTGTAGTCATTGGCTACTTTTTGAAAAGTAGCTTTTGGTTACCGGCTACAGACTAGTAGTTTAAAAATTCTGTTCGACATTAAAAAAAAAGGTTCTCATTAGAAACCAGTTGTTTTAGTGTGAGAAAAGATTGTTTTCAGAAAGTTGATTGTTCTTTTAGTCTTTATATGGGTCTTATAAAATCAAGTTTAAATTCGCAATGGCAGATTTTGGTAAAAAAATTTGTATGTAAAATCAGCTATGTAAGTAAATTTATATTTGAATGATGGGCTGAAACTTTTAATGTGTATTTCAATTTATTTTATAAAACTAAATTTAGTTCTCATAATCTCTTTTAAATTTTCAATAAAAAAGAAAATTTTCAAAATAAAAGCAAGAATAAACAAAACTCTGAACTTTGAATAATTAAAAATTCTTCTTTCTCATATTACATTGCATTTTTGCCACCTTTAAAGGATATAAATGATCAATATTTTTGAAGATGCCACTCCTAATTATGACAATGCAGCATTTGAATGAAATTTGAGTTTCTTTGTTGTTTTTCAATAGCACTCAAGTCAAAATATCCAATCTATTCCCTTACACGTGGCTGTATTGTTGCGTTATGCAATCGTGACGTGTTGTAGCAATTAAATGTGCATGTAAGTGAAACAATCTTGCGCGTGAAATCAATATTTGTCGAGTGCAAGAAAGGGAAAGGGGAAAAATGAAATCTGACTGACTGACCGAATGTTGTTGGATGATTCAACGATTACTTAATTGTATCATCAACTTTAAAGTTGAATGAAATTGCCTTTTTGTGCGGCACGTGATGGGCGCGTAGAAAATAGAACTTCCGTTTCATGTCCAATCGCATTCTGCCTTGCTTGACCTTATGTCTCATGACATTATTCCGACACAACAACAATTGGATATAATAGAGAAAAAATTCAAATTGATATGTTATTAGCCTCTCGTTCTTTTTCCATGCACTGATTCAGTCTTTGTTTCCATTCATTATTGACTTTTTATAGGATTGCCTTCATATCCTCTTTCCGGCTCTTCCATATCCTGAACATTTCAATTGAATTCATTCACCAACAATGTACTGCAAGCCGCTATCATTGACTGTGAAATTCCAAGCCTTATTAAGTCATTATTTCATCTCAAAATTCAAATCAGATCAACAAATTTTCAAGGCCATTAAATTTTAAAGTAATTTCCTCTAGACAGCAATTGATAACTTCATCAGATTATCGTTTCTTCAAGCATATGTATGCTATGGTTTGGTGGAAATTCTTTTCTTTTCATACAAAACAAAATTTCATTTTAAAATTGATGATGATGAGTTTAAAGGGATGAAAAATTTACAAGTCATTAAGTTGAGGAAACTTTTTTATATTTTTTGTATTTTTTTGTGAATGAAAGGGAAAAATTCAACCCCTTAAATGATTGTGCAGTTGAAATTGAGTTCATTTTTGTCTTCCTTTAGTGAATATCACGCAACCGCACCTCAATAAATTATGATTACACTTAAGCTACATTTTCACATTTTTAGAGAGTTTTAGAATGAGGGTAATTGAAGAATTCAGTTTAAAATGGTATTTAGAAGTTTAAATAGTGAGTTTTAGTAATTGATATTAGAAGTTGAAGCTAATATTTAATTCGTTTGTAAATTTAAAAGTTGAACTTCATATGATACATTGGAAAAACAAACATTTTAGTGAAAAATAAAAGAAACTGATTTAAAAACTTGAAAATCTTCAAAGAATAGCTGTAATTACAATATTGATTAGTTATAAGCAAATATAAATCTTAAAACTTTTAAAAAACTGCGATATAAAGTAAAATATAACTCAAAAGTAAACAAAGTAAATTTCAACAAGACAAAACAACAAAAAGAAGAAGAAATCACTTATATAAAACAACAAATAAGTGAGTAGTTGACTGTCAACCTCAATTGAATCAGAGCAAATTTTAGATTACTTCTGCAGCATGAATCTTCATCCCTAAACAAACTGAAGAACAACAAAGATAGAGATAAAAATGAAAGAGAGAGATTTTTATGGAGTTTATTTTCGCAAAACCAATAAATCTTTTAATTCTCTTTTATGTTGAATGAAAACATATTTTTTTATGCTGAATTTTCTGCTCTTTCCTCCTTTCCTTTCATTTTTTATTGCCGTGCATAAAGCCGTTTACTATAATTGAATGAGGGACATCTAAAGCACTGAAAATAGAGCGCAATGATATTAAGGATATTATCAATTTTCATTTCTCTACTCTTTTTTTCACGAACATTAAACAAATTAGATGAGAATCATCTGATGTCATTGATTTTTTGAGATTTCTTCTTTTGCCTTTTTATGACTTTTCGTGTTGTGTATGCTAATGGTTTTCGATATGTTCTATGGATGACTTTTAATTACACTATTGCGACGCGTGTGATTGATGACCTCTGATTATGAATTTCTCTCCTAATGGATCGACTTCCTTTCACATAACAATTAACTCACTCATATACATACGATGCTTATCATTTCTCGAAATGGTCTCTTTCAACAAAACGAAGCAAAAAATCATAAAAAAATTCTCATCTCTTTTCACATTTTCGTGGTCAACTCGAGCGTAAAGAGCACAGATAAAAATTGGTTCATCATCAATAATAAATTTATGAGTCAGTGCATTCATATGAGTGTGACACGCTGCAAAAAAATTGTTTTTTCCTCCTTGCGTATTCATAAAATTTATGGACATGTTCTCTTTGTCGTTTTTGTTAAAGTCATTCAGTTAATGGGCATAATTCACTTATGGTTCTTCATTCTCTTATGAAAAATATTTTATACAGTTGAAAGAGCACTCTTGACTACTTACATATGTACTTTCTTGTTTATTTTATCCCTCTGCAATGATTTTTTGAACCTTTTATGAATAATAATTTTTAAAGAAGAAAAATATTTTTTTTAACGGTCAATTGAATTTTAAAAATATTTTTAAATTTGAAATGACGGTTATTTTTAAAAATTACTTATAAAAAGTTTGAAAGAAATTTATTTAAAATTTTTCAATTGACATGAAACTTACCTCAACAATAGAAATGTCGGAAATTAAATGTTTTCTTTGTTACTTCCTAATTGAATTTAAGTTCCCGCTTTTAACAAAAAAATATTTTTCATATTCATACAATGCCACTGCCCTCATTATTATGAAAAGAAGGATATTATAGTTTAGCCTTAATAGTAAAGAAAGAAGAAGAAGAAATAAAAGAAACGATTGTAAACATGAGAAGGAAGGCAATTACTTTAGGGTAATTGCTTCCATTGTACATTCCACACCTTCTTATGAGATTGCATTTCATTTCTATTTGTATACTAGCCGTCTAAGATGATTTGAGTATTGACCGAAAACATCAACTTATGAATGAATGAAGATTAAAAATCAGTGACATTTTGAACTAATTTCATTTTAAGATTTTGTGGTCATTGAATCAATTGTAAGAGAGAGAGAGAAAAAAAAATCTTGTAAATTGAAATCACGTCACGAATGTACTCAACATGTATTCCTAAGCTAAGCTTCCTGAGGCAATTTACTGCACAAAGTATAATGAAAATCTAATTTGTTACACACTCTACGTCGCTTGTTTGTGCAAAGTATTTGTTCTTCATCCTACGATAGAAGGGAGGAAAAAGAGCTCTGTTAAATGGTCGTTTAGAGAAGATGAGATGAGAAGAAAATCGATTCTTTCAATAGCAAGAAGCTAAAACTTTTACTGCACTGCGGGATGCTTTTAAATTAAAACTTTCACTTTAGAGATTTTGATCGAAACTAAATTGCAGATTTCTCGTTCTTGACTATTTGATAAAATTGAATAAGGGTTTATAGCAAAGAAATTTATTAATTTGTAAAAGGGGTGAATTTAATTCAAAATTAAAAAGTTCGTTAAATTAAAAAAATTTTATTAAGGAAATCTCAATCAATCAATATGATGACAAATCAACTTGAAAACCTTTCATTCAATCCTCAATAATAAAAGAAGAAAAAAAATTCACTCAATAAGTCTCAGTGATGAGGATTTTCATGTTCACACCTACACAAATTCAATAACAAACACTCACACAATTGATGAATTAAAATCAATTATGATGAGATTATGTTTGATGCAGCAGTAGCAGCTTAATGCACCTTTTTTTCTCTCTTTCTCTGTTTTTAATCCAATGTTCATGCCCACGGATGAATGAAGAAGTAGAGAAGAACAGACAATTTAAATTGAACCAAATTTAGAAAAAAAGTTTTTCAATCAGACAAAAGTTGTTATTTACAGAGTAGTCACAAAACATGTTTATTTGTATCTTTAACACTTCTTTATGTGTCTATCGGACATTTTTCTTTCTCTTTCTCTTTATGTTTTTGTCAATTTAAGTAAAAATAGTTTCGGAAACTGGAAAGAGAAAACTTTTTCCTCACAAAACTTCTTGAATGAATTCCTTTCATCCGTAAATTGCTAAAAATTGATCTTATTAAGAATGTAGCATTGTAATTGTTCCGCTTTGAGGCAGACAATATGTCAAATCATTTCAACTTTTTTGATGGGAAATTTATTTAAACATAAAAGTATTGTGTCATTTTTTGGTCTTTTGAGGACACCGAAATGGAATTTTTCTCGCTCATTCATAAATGAGATTTGGAAGGAATTTTTAACAATAAGAAAGTGGAAGTTGAATTGTGTTTCACTTCAATTGAGTAGAATTTTTCTTTGCTTGGTTTGATTTGAAAAGGAAAGAGAAATTTATTACATCAATTAGAATTTTTTGCCTAAAGATTTTTAAAGTAGGAATTTCAATGTGAATACACTTCAAATAAGTAATCTCCTACGAAAATTAATAGAAAATGTATAAAATTGTTTTAAGCTTTGAGTGATACAATAAATGAAAATTACATAAATAAAATTTCATTGTGAAAAATTTTAAATGTCAATCATAAAAAATTAAAACAAAATTATACATTTTTGCTACCAACTGGAGCATTAAAAGATGTAACAAGTTTATGATTGTGCAACTTATCTTTATTACAGTTCTAATCACATTTTGAGAACAAATTTCAAAAATATTTTAATATTGATATATTTAGCTTTGAGCAAACCATTATTGGCTCATGAATTAGAGTTATTTAGATTTCAAAAAACGAGAAAGAGTATCTTCTTGTATCTTGCCATTTAATATGATCGCTTTTTTAATGATATAAAATGTTTCCAATTTAAGTTCGTCCAAGATAAATTCAATCAATGCCCTTTCCTCTTTGTATTTTCTTGATTTATCATAAGTTTGAAGCAATTTCAGTTCTTTCAAGGAGTCTTTTTGATTAAGAAGAAATTCCAAGTGATATTCATCGTCAGTTAGTGAGTCGATTTCGAGTTTCTCTAATTTGATATTAATTTCGAATGTGTTATCAATTACATCGTAATCACTTGTTTTTAAAATTAGGTGCTTCAGATTCGGAAATGTGTTAATATAATCAGAGAAGCATTCTGGATCAACAAAATCGTCCAAGATTTCTCTAATCTACAAAGAAAATTTTTTAATCGATTCATTTTTCTCAAATAAGTTGAATATTGGCCAAATTTCATCTTCATAATCAGAATATTCATCGCAAGATTTTATATAGATACTCAGACATTTCAAATTCGGTAAATTGAAGCGATAATCATAATCAGCCTCAGATAGACAAATTACAATATTATCCAAGTTCAGTACTTTCAAATTGTCAACACAATTGAAAATTTCAGACAATGTGTTGGTTAGAATGTGACTTTTAGAAATTTTTAATGTCTCAACGGTAGTTTTGTAGTTCTTAAGTGCATCTATAATATGTTTTGCATGGAATGGATCATTTATCGAATCAATACTGACATTTTTGAGTGGAATTTTCGGAAAATATTCGTCGTCTAAATCAAACCAAATTACAGAATCTGGCATTTCGAAAACAAATTTATTCATCAAATTTGTTGAATTTTCAAAAATATCTTCCCATCTATTTGTAAAAATATATTATAAGAAAATCTTGTATTGATGAAAATTAAAATTACTTACAATTTACAAACGCTGATTGCTTCTTGCATAGATTGATTATCTAAATAACTGAAAATATGCTCCAAAATATGAATTGGCAAATTATTAATCGACATTTTATTGATTTTTGTAAGAATACTTTCACAGATAAAATGGCAAAATTGCCCGAAAAGTGGCGAAATAATGATGCTAAAATTTAACGCTACGAGTTTTCGAAATCATTTGAATTTTGAAAAGTTCGTTAGAATTTATTTGAAAATAATCTAATGCTGATTATTATACATTATTCTTTCTCAGTGTAATAGATGTTGTTATGCTTATGAAGCAGATTTTATTTCATAGTATATCACTTTAGACCTTTGATAAATTAATTTTTTACAAAATATTTTCGAAAATATTCGAATTATAGAAAAGGAGTGTGCAACAATTATAATTAAAAATCTCAACGGACAATATTCTCGATTGATATTACCAAATATACATTTATTCGAGGGGATGACAGCTTCGAAGAAAGATTTAATATTTTTCTCCCTTTTTCTACATTTCCTTCATTTTTCTACACTTTCTACACTTTTTTATTTTTGTTTATTTTACGAATATTTGATGATTTAGGAAGTTCTGAGCTCTCAAACTTTCAGCATAGACTTAAAAAATTGGCAGAAATAATCTAAATAGATCTAAGAAACCTAATTCAAGAAAATTTAAGAAATTTTTCAAAACTTTGTTTTGTTTTGATCTTTCTACACTTTTCTACATTTTTCTACACTTTTTACACTTTTTCTCCGTTTTCAATATTTTCTTCGAAGCTGTCACTCCATCATTGATGTCATTTAATTTATTGTTAAATCTCAGGCGTAGACTCACGATGCTCCAATTAGATCTTTTTACTCTTTATTGTTCTTTTATCGTATGTCCATGCCTGGGTTAAATTAAATTTATTTAACTAAATATAAATCTAGATTTGCCTAAATTTCATTTGTTTGAAATAAAGCGTCTTCATTTTAACAGAAATTCACCATTTTTTAACAGCTTCAATCCTCCATCATCACCATAATGCTCCAATATCTTTTCTTCTCATACTGCGCAATTCAAGTTATGATGGCAAGCGACAGACGACAAAGAAAAAGCAAGAAAAGAAGAGAAAATGACACGACTCGACATAATGAAAATGATTATTTATTATCGTTATCGCTAACTTGAATGAGAAGAAAATCTCTATCCGGTCCATTGAATTCATCATTGTGATACCATTATGACTCCTCTCACTCTCTTCATCCAACCATGCATGCTCATACGATGAGTTTTCGTCCTGAAAATCGATTTTTATTATTGTGAAGGCGGAACTTTTTATTATTTAGAAGATGCCGAAGAATAAAGTCAATCGATAGCCGGAAATTCTTAGTTCTTTTTCTTTTCTATGTGAGAGAGAGAGCGATTTAAGCAAGAAACCTGGAAATATTAAATCAACAAACAATCGAATTTATTGGGATATTCTTTAAAAAAAAACTTCAAATGTGTCATAACGTGTGTCGTAACTTGTCGAATTTGTTCCTTTCAAAAATTATTTCCTGCTTGAAGAAGTTAAAAAATGATCATTTTATTATTTGTTACAGCCATCAAAGAATTTTCTTTCTTTTCTTTTTTTGGCAATTTCTTTTGGACGGATCTTGACTTTTTCTCTTTTTTCTATTGTTGTTATACTGTGCACATTCAAGAAATAATAATAATAATAAACATTATTGAATGAATGAACACAGCTACAGCAGCATCAATTGATTTCCTCTTCACAATGTTTCAGGGACACAGAAAAATATATTTATTGTAATGTTGAGAAAAAAAATATTAAAGACCATGAAGAATTGACTTATTTTGAGAAAGAAACACTTGATATGGTCATTTATTGCTTACTTTATACATTCATGTGTGTTTATAGACATTAAACTCTTTACTACAGCTGTTTGTTGTTCATTTTGTAATTTTTTTATTGCAAAATTATTGTGAAATTCAACAAGTAAAGATTTTTAAAGACCAAGGTTTGTGAACTTTTTGTTTAAAAAAAAATAATTTTAAGAAATTCAAAGAAATTTGAATTTCAAAGAATCATGTCTAAAAAAATTCAAAAGCCTTGAAATTTAAATAAAATTGTTAGAAAATGAAAAGAATTTTATTAATTTTTCTTCTATAAAAAAATCTCAAATATTCTTATTTAAAGTAAAAAAAACATTACACAACTCTTTTTCATCTCACTTCATATGACTTCGTACGATTTCATAAATCTAATTAAATTTCACATAAAAAAAATCATTTTTAGTTGAAAATATCACAGTGGCGTTTTCTTCTTCTCGTTGTAGCAATTAAAATCATTCATTGCGTGTTGCTTCAATGTTTTCATGCATTATAAGCTTTGAAGTGAGACTTTTGAGTCTTTTTGTGTCTTTTGTTCTTCTAAAATTGTTGTTAGGCACTTAAAAACATTATCAGGCAGATGATCAAGCACCATTCGTGGCATAACTCGAAACTCTTGAAATTCTTCGGCTTGACACCATCTCATCTCGTAAGTTGGACCTCCCGTCTTTGTTTTTCTAATTGATTGACGGTTTTATTAAAATTAAGGAAGTTTATTCGCACATCTAATTCAATACTCACTTCTCCAATTCTGTTTTCTTTCGTCTTTGAATGTGTAATATTCGACCGCCAGTATATAATCGAGTTTTTGCAAAACGTCTAGAGGAAATTTCACGCGTAACAAGAGCTGCTTCAGCATTTACCTGATCACTGTCCGATAATGGTGCTGATTGTTGCACACTCAATTCCGATACATCACGCCATGTCGTTTCTAAATCTCGTGATGGAATTGAAAACATTGTATATCCAAAACCATTTAACATAATTCTCCACTATAAAGTGCGCAAATAAAATTTATTATGATTATTATTATAGCAAAAAAATAATTCAAGTTTTATAATCAAATCGTAAAAGCAAAAGTAATGACTATAGCTCATGAGAGTTACTTGCTTGCACAATTTTTTGCCAAACAATTTCCCCGTTAATATGATAAATTATTTTGAAAGAAATTCATACCTTTGGCAGTTTGCATGCTTTCAATGTCTCAATAACGTTTGTCCGAATATTTTCGACTGACTCAACGCATAATCGCATGACAAAATCATCTCCGACACCGACAGTAAAGGCAAATGATTCTGTGACACGAGCAGCCTCGCGTGACAGTAAACCAGCTGGAGTGGCAAAAGCATAAACTCTCAAATCTGGATATTTTTCGCGTAATTTTGCGCCTATAAGTATTGAGACACCTCCACCTAATGAGTGACCACATAATGTTAGAGTATAGTCCGCATAAGTTTCACATATTTTGTCTAAAAGTCCATTTTCTTCTAGTTTTTGTATCAATTTTTCAGCTCCAATTACCATGCCACGATGGGCTGAAGAACCTGGTGGAAATCCAACAGCTTGAAAATCTGATGCATCGGCAGTAAGATCAGTGAAAACATCTCGAAATGAAAGACTACCACGAACTGTTAAAACAATTTGCTTTTTAACATGATCAAGAAGAATACAGAATGGAAGTTCAAAAACATGATTTTTGAATGAAATGTAAGCAATATCATCGGTTCGAAGTCTGGAAATTTCTTTAACTCCATTAAAATGACACATGCAGCAGTTGTCATCAACAACATTGCTTTGACTCCTGCAACAGCCACAGCAAGTTGCATTTCTAAGCAATTTAAAGCAACCTGAACAGCATTTTAAATAGCAAAGCATTGGCCAGCCATAAGAAGCAAGTGCAAATCTCAGCATATGTCTAGCATTTGCTAAATTCATCCAAGGAGGAGAAGTAGCAAAAAGTCTCGTCATATCAGTTGAATAACGTGGACCATCATCTGGATTGAGCATTCTAATTCGTCGCATTTCCCGTGTTTCACGTTTTTGTCGTACTCTCAAAAGAATTGACCCGGCAATGATGTCTATAAATATTTTGAGTGATTAAAGTCCAATCATCATTTATAAAATAATGACTTTGTTCTCACCAGATGGAACTAAATCAGTTCCTCGAAATAAAGCACTTAAGAGACTTGCTACCTGCATGAAAGCTTCTTGACCGTATTCATCACGCCGAAGACAGCAAAAAATCCATCGAAAACGATTAATCCATAATTTTGATACTAAAATAAGAAAAACCAAAATAAATTGATGGGAATTCCCAACAGTATGTTTTTATGAGCAAATTTTGATCAATTACACGATTTTAATCGGGCAGAACATTTGATTACCTTTTTTGTGTAAAAATGTTTCTGTTGGATGTGTTTTGCGATATTTTGATGAACCAAGAGGATTATAAACTATTGTTAATCCAAATATTACTAATCCAAAGACTATCCAATTAAGAACGACGGTAACTAGAAATATTGAAATTAATAAGAATAATTTTTTGAACATTTTTAAGATTAAACTTACTCTCAATCACAGTTTTGGAATAAAAATCAATATTTTGACATTTAACTGATCCACAAAATGCCCAAATAGTGCCAAAAATATTGAGGATAGTTTCAGGTATGATGAGTAGAATTTTGAAAGTGAGCAATGGCGCAACCATCCATCGCTCATGAATATCTGTTATAGCTCCTTTTGAACTTCTATTGACTATTAGCACACACAAAAATAAATTTACACAAATAATTGCAATAATTGAAGCTAAATAGATTCTTATCATGAAACCATGTTCTTCACAAGTATATGTATTTTGCCAATATTTATCTATCACACAAGAAATTAGCGCTAACCTAATGAAAAAAGAGAGAAAGAGAGGGGGAATAAAGATATAAATCAAAGTGTTGTTGATGATAGCGAGGGAAAGAAAAAGTTAATTTATGGTATATTCACCATACTACACGAAATGAGCACTCAAATATGCCTGGAAAGACAAGATCATCTGAGCCGAAAAGCCTAATAATTAGATAAACGTATATTATAGCCCTTCACAATGGTCATCAATTTTATATATGTTTGCGAGTTTAACTTACCACTTCCTTCCAAATAGACGCAATGCTGGCATTATATATATTTTTTTTATTTACTTTGCCTTCGACTGAAACGGCAAAAAAAAAGAATTTGTGGTGTGTGTATGTTTGTTAAAATCAAGTGAATACAAATTAATTTGTTAACGATAGCAACTGCTTAGTAAAGATTTATCAAGTTGATTTTCTTTGTTTATTGTGTTGTAAGATTAAATTATCATTGCTTTGATCTTTACTAAAGAATAAATTAAAAAATTTGATAAATTTGATTGAAATTAAGAAATATGTCCAATGAGATAGAGAGAAATGAATAAATTAACACGTGAGAAATATTCAGGGTCAAAACTTTGTGTACAATTAAAAAATTACTATTACCTATAAGTAAAATGAAATGACCTCACAACAGTCTTACTCTAATGAAAATAATAATCAAATTTGAAATGAATCTTTTATTAGCTAATGGACAAACATCTTATTGATATAGGAAAACAAGAAGAACAAAAGAATATCTTGCTTGATTGGTATGTGAGGCGCAATTCATTTAGATAATTTCTATTCATTGAGACTTTTTGAACTTTATGTTTGCCGTCATCACTCGTTATACTTCAAAGTCTGATACAATCAATTTGCATGAAATTTCATTTTCTCAAAATCACAGATCACATTTCAATTAATGACTAATCAACGACCTAGC
Organism: Polypedilum pembai; assembly: GCA_014622435.1. NCBI lineage: Eukaryota > Metazoa > Arthropoda > Insecta > Diptera > Chironomidae > Polypedilum > Polypedilum pembai. Next base: position 15,797 of record JACWBX010003909.1, read on the forward strand.
AATTTTCCCATTTCATATGAAAATTTATTAAAAAAAAACTTATGACTGATGCAAATGAAGTAATTTCAATTTTAAATGCAAAAAACAGCATGATTCACGTATGTTAACGTTTTCTCTAGCAATTACTTATATAAAAATTTAATCTATTTCACCATTTTTGACGTAAAAAATCACCTCCAAATGGCAAAAATAATTCTAAATTTTTTTTTGCTGTCTCATGATGATAGAGGCAGCAAATTGGATTTTCCATAGAATTTTAAAGGTGTTGACACAAGTGTATTTAATTTTGTTACGTTGTTTTATGAGTCAAAGATCAAATTTATGATCATAAAATTTTAAATGTCAACAACAAATTACGAAGGAGAAAACTTTCAATGCATTAAGAAAAATTTGAAATATTCATTGTGATAGACGAACTTGGAGATAAAAAAGGCAAAGAAATAAACAAAAACATTTCCGTGTATGTGAGAGAGAATGTTTGATTTCAATTGCATGCACATGCAGTTGTAGAAAAAAATTTGAAAAAGTAACATAATAAAAAAGTGTGACATAATAATGCATTATGCTCTGCTTGTAAGTATATACATTTCCCTCATATATACATGTTCGACCTATATTCATGTCATGCAAGAGAAAGAGAAGGTGCATTGATGTGTAAAGCAGCAGCAACAATAGAAAGAATTAATTACCTTAGAAATGATTATTACAATTTTGAGAATCTTTTCTTTCTTTCTCTCTTCTTCTCTTGATGTGCACTACACACTTATTTTCTTCTCCATTCACTTGCGTCCAGAAGAGAATGATCTTTTATTTACAAGAGTTTATGCTTTCCTCCAACGTAAAAATTTAACCGTTATGATTGTAATATGTAACTTTTTCGTTCTCTTTCTTGCATTGCACTTTAGTTCTATCACATTTTTTTTTCTCACACAAAATTCTTATCTACTTTTCACAATCAATTCTATTCTAAATTGAGACATTTTTATTACTAATTTCATCTAACACCACACTAAAATTGAGTTCAACTTACGCAGTTTGTATTAACATCAAACTTGCGATTTCAAATTGCTTTTGCATTTACTCTCATATGTGTTAAAGAAGTCAAATAAACAAGCACTTTGTACAGAAGTTTTGCAAGAAGTTGGACTTTGCCGAGATTGGAAAAACGTGTTTGATCACTTTTATATATATATGTGTCGTTAGCTTGCAATTTTATTTTAACCAAACTGCATCACAGCAAAAATTGTATTATATTCACATAGGGTTTAACTAATATGCATGATGATGTGAAGATGATTTTTTTTTCCAACTAAACACGTAATTTTACGGATGTGTAAATTTTTGTTTTGTTATGATTATGGTGAAATTGAGGCCGAAATATCAATGTTTAATAGTTTTTAAAATTACTTTGTTGATCCCTGACCACTTTACCCACCTCCTTTTTTACTTATTTGGCGTGTAACATATGAAATAAAAAAATATTTTCATTTGTTTCACAGCTACAATTTTCAATTAGAAGACACTTTAGTATTAATTGTCCTTTAAATCATTTAATTAATCAATTGTCATCACATATCATGCATATGAGTTGTTATAACATTTCAATTTAAATTGTTATAAATTTTCTTCTGTCTATTTCAATCATTCACTCGTCTTTCATAAAAGCATGTGCAATTTTTCTTTTAAAGCTGATTGTGAAACATTTTTTTTTATTGCAAATACTTTTTTCATTCACACATGATTTACTAATTTATTGTCATCTTAAATTATGTCACTATCTCATTTCAATTCTTCTTATTCTAGCACACATAAAGTTTGAAGAAGTATTTATGAAGCTTTTATAAGAATAAAAATTTTCTATGATAATTGAGCAAAAAAGAAATATTTGAGCTCCAAAAAAATAATAAAACGAAGTGCTTCGCGTAACTTCAAATTGAGTACTAAAAAAGTCTTTGGCTTTGTATATGCTACATGCTTTGCTTTATGTATACGCTCTCGCAGATTTAAGTGCTGAGAAAAGTTCATTTCAATTTAAAAAGTCCGACGGATTTCTCTCTTTTTTTTCTCTCCGCACAGTCATGTACATATGTACAAATTTTTATTGTGTGTATTAAACTTACAACTAGCTCTTGTTATTGCAGTCTGATTGATGCAAATTGATTTAAATCAAAGACGGTTCTTGCCTTATAACTTTACGCTCAATTTTCTTACATCATAAGCATTGCTCTTTTTTTCTCTCAAAGTCTTGCTTGCTTTACTCTCTGTTTACTTGTTTAGTACGGCTGACCTTAATAGCAATGATTTTTGTCTTCTTCTTATTATTTATTTATCTCTGTCTTTTCTTCTCTTCTTTCAATCTTTCAAACTTGTGTATCTATGGTTTGTCAAATGATTTATTTTATTTTTGTGTGTGGTTATTTTTGCATGTCACATTTTAAAAATTGTTGCTTATGTATGTGCTGCTGAAGAAGATAAAATTAAAAAAACAATGAATGTTTTCTTGCAAATTTTAAGAACAAAATTCAATGAAATGTTGATTAAATTAACATTTTATTCTTTCATTCAATGCTGAATGCAAAACTGATATCTTAAGGTCAAAATCATGCATAAAAAAAGAAAGAAAACCGTTAAATCTTGGTATTCTCAATCGAAAAATTTGTACACCCCTTTTCTAAAATTCGAATATTTTTGAAAATATTTAGTGAAAAAATTCAATTTATTTATTTCAAAGGTTTAAAATGATATACTATTAAATAAAATCTGCTTCATAAGCATAAAAACATCTATTACACTAAAAAAGAATAATAAAATAAGTAATAAGATTATTTTCAAATAAATTTTAACGAACTTTTCTAAAATCAAATTATTTCGAAAATCGTAGCGTTAAATTTTAGCATCATTAATACGCATCTTTTTCACAATTTCGCCATTTATTTTATCTGTGAAAGTATTCTTACAAAAATCAATAAAATGTCAATTAATAATTTGCCAATTCATATTTTGGAGCAAATATTCAGTTATTTAGATAATCAATCTATGCAAGAAGCAATCAGCGTTTGTAAATTGTAAGTAATTTTAATTTTAATAATAATAAACACTCTTTATATTGATTTAAATATGTTGGTTTTACATATGTATTGTAATAAATATTAGTCATTAACCCGTAGGTTTCAATACGTCAGCGACAGCGATATCTTGAAATGGCTTCGATGAAATGTTGTTGCATATTTGAGTGGTAAAGGGAAAAATTGCAAAAAAACCCTCTTGTTGAATGTTGGATTTTGTTGCTAATGAATCCACGAAGATGGTGACGGAAGGAAAAAGCACATGTCATAAAAAACCTTCCTGTTAACTTACAGCTAACTTACAGACTAAGATGAACGAGGTTCCTTAAGACTAGTGACTATATATTACCATACAAAAAGCAGCATATATTTTTCTTTGAGTTCCTTAATCCTAATAATTCAGTTGATAATTCATTGAAATTTACATTTTTTACATTTATTAACACATTGTAGCTAACGATGATTGCATTGCAATCGTATTGAGATTTGTTGATTCCCCACGAATGATCCACAAACAGAACAGCTCCACATCATATGATGTTGATGTCAACGCAGAGCAGCATGCCACATGATGAGGTTATGTTTTGCTCACCAGATCCAGTATGTAAATTTCGAAAAAGCCAGCTTGAACTTGCTTTTAACGCTTCAATATCTTTCTCCACGGATGTTGTTTCAACTTGCCAGAAAATTTTGGCGCCAAAAGTTGAGATGTTGATTTTGAAAATGGCGTTTTTGTTCCATTTACTTATTGATTTTGATTTAACTTCATAACTCTCTCCTTATAGAGGTTATGAGTTAATTGATTAGCTAATTGCGGACTTGAAAACTAATAAAATTAATTTTTAATTCGCGAGTGAAAATATTTGCGACCGCACTCTTCGAAATTTCCGAGGGGAATGAATTTTAATTTTAATTTTCATCAATACAAGATTTTCTCATAATATATTTTTACAAATAGATGGGAAGACGTTTTTGGAAATTCAACAAATTTGATGAATAAGTTTGTTTTCGAAATGCCAGACTCTGTCATTTGGTTTGTTTTTGATGATGAACAATTTCCAAACATTCCACTCAAAAATGTCAGCATTGATTGGATAAATGATCCATTCCATGCAAAACATATTATAGATGCACTTAAGAACTACAAAACTACCGTTGAGACATTGAAAATTTCTAATAGTCACATACGAACCAACAACTTGTCTGACATCTTCAATTGTGTTGACAATTTGAAAGTATTGAATTTGGATAATATTCAAATCTATCTATTTGAGGCTGCTGATTATAATTTTCGCTTCAATTTACCGAATTTGAAATGTTTAAGTATCTGTACAAAACTTTGCGATGAATGTTGTGATTATGAAGACGAAATTTGGTAAATATTCGACTTATTTGAGAAGAATGAATCGATTGAAAAATTGTCTCTAGAGATTAGAGAAATCTGGGTCGATTCCATTGATGTAGAAAGCTTAACTGCTTTTGTTGATATATTGCCAAATCTGAAGCACCTAATTTTAAAGATAAATAATTGCAATTTAGTAGATAGTACACTCGCAATGAATATCAAATTAGAGAAACTCGAAATCGACTCACTAACTGACCATCAAGAACACATGGAATTTCTTCTTAATCAAAAAGACTCGTTGAAAGAACTGAAATTGCTTCAAACTTATAATAAATCAAGAAAATACAAAAAGCAAAAGACATTAATTAAATTTATTTTGAACGAGCTTACATTGGAAACATTTTATATCATTAAAAAAGCGATCATATTAAATGGAAAGATACAAGAAGATGTTGTTTCTTATTTTTTGAAATCTTAATAACTTTAAATCATGAGCCAATAATGGTTTGCTCAAAGTTAAATATATTACTTTTAAAATCTGTTCTCAAAATGTGATTAAAACTGTAATAAAAATAAAGATAACTTACACAATCATGAAATTTTCATTAAAACATACATTCTTTAATAAAAAAATTAAGTGTTAAAATTTATTCATCTTTTGAATTGTCTTACATTAACATTTATTCTACTGTCCTTTAAATATTTATCAAATATTTTCCATTTTTCTTCATTCATACAATCTTGTAAATCAATATCATTGAAATCTTTACAATTGTCACTTGTTTCTTTAAATTCATTCCATGGTTGTGATTTTGCTTCGAAAATTCTTGGCACAGCATGATATAAAAATCGGCTTTCATTTGACATCACTAAGATATCTCCTGAATTTAAAAGAATAGGAATAGCATTATCATCTTTATTTTCTCCACCAATCAAAAAAATTGATGATTGACCAAAAGAAAGACTAAAGAGAGGAGAATTACAGTTTTCAGAAATATCTTTATGCGCAGCAAGTGTTGTTCCGATATAATAAAAATTAATTATTGCAGCCTCTGATTTATAGTTTTGAAATCCAAGAACATTAGCAATTGTGCATACTAGTTCATTAAGTTCTAGAGGAAACTCATTCTTGTGATCTTCATTGTAAATTTTTGCTGTCCAATCATAATGCAAACCAAGCGTTGTCCAGCGCATTGATTTTTTAATTGCATTTTTCTTCTGTTCATCACTCTCTTCACACCATGCTTTGAAGAAATCTTCCCTAATATTTTCACTAAATTTTGATTCTAGTAAATTATTTGGGTGATTTTTTGTGAAGTCTTTAAGTAATTTTTTGATCCAGAAACGTTGTCCAAGTGATGTAAAAGCATTTTTGATTATAATTAGTCCAGGACATTGTTTGATGTTATATATTTTCCAATCATCTGGATCTTTTAGTCCATATTTTGAAACTTCCTTTACGCATTTTATTTGAATTTGTTCGATCTTTAAGAAAATATTAAATGTTGACATAAATTAACGATGACATGAGCTAACTTCAATTACCTTATCTTTATCTTTCTCAGAACAATCAATTACATCGTCAAAATTCGGTGGTTTGTCTTTCTTTTTATAATATTTAAATTTTTCAATCATTTGAATTTTTGTAAACAATAAACACATGAGCGGAGAAGTAATTCGAAGCTATGAATGTTGTTATGAAAGCTTTGAAGTCGGCAAATATTAAATTTCTGAATTTAATTTCTTCTCTATGAAATTTTATAGTTTTAGATAAAAATTAAAAGGATACGTGCTTTATTCATCATTTAAGCCTTTCATCTTCAATTAGTTTATCGTATTAAATTGTAGAATGTGAGTAAAAACGTTTATTTAAAGGAATATTTAATAATCTAATCTCATTGTTTACTTTTTAGATACAAATATTTTTATCAAAAATGAATGCTGCTTTTCGTTTAGAGAAAAAGAAAGTAAGTCAGAGTGAATTGAGGAGATTGTTGAATGAGCAGAAACAATCACGTAATGCAGAGATAAAGAAAATCGATTCACCTTTTGCAAAATATGAGAATGGACAACTTCATTGTGTTCTTTGCAAATCAATAGTCAGGTATATATGATTACTGCTCATAAAATTTAATTAATTACATGTTTAATATGCATAAATTTACATTTCTTTTAGATCGGAAGCAGTATGGAATGTTCATGTAAACGCAAGCCAGCATAAAGAAAATTTAGCTATTGCAAAAGAGCTCAAGTCAAAGTTGCAAAATAAACAATCACAAAAAGTTGAAGATAGAGTTGCTGGAATTAAGAGATCTATTGAAGAGATGCGATCAGAAGTGCCTGAAAAGAAAATCAAAGGCATACTTAAAAACAGTACGACATCAGCAGTTGTGACAAATACAACTAAAATTATAATCCCTAAGCAAACAGAAATCTCTCAAAAAGTTGAACAGGAACAGGAATCAGCAAAGAGTCAGAATTCAATACCAGATGATTTTTTCGATTCAAAAATCAAAAAGCCAAGTAATGAGAAGCCACAAGAAGAAAGTATGGAGGTCGATTCTGCTATTCCAGAGGGATTTTTTGATGATCCAGTAAAAGATGCAAAAGCAAGAAATCAAGAGTATAAAAATCCAGATGAGGAAGAATGGGCAAAATTTCAGAAAGAAATTAAAGATGCCGAAGCTGAATCAAAGAATATTATAAATGAAGACTTTGAAGAAGCGACGGCTGAGAGGCAAATAGATGAAATTGATGAGCAAATAAGAAATTGGTCAAGGTAATTAAAATAAATAAAGATTTTTATTTAATTTTCTAATTGATATCTCTTTCTATCTCAGAGTTCTAGAAATGGAGAAGAAAAAGGAACAAATTGAGACAAAACTAAAAAGTGTGAAAACACAAGTGACCAAAATCGATGTTGTGATGAAAGAGAGTGATAGTGAAAGCGACAATGATGACAATGATGAAATCCCAGAATTCATTGATTGGAGAGCGAAAAAAAGTCACAAATAAAAAGAATAATTGTTATAACAATTTTTATAATTAAAAAATTATTTCTTCATACTCCACAATTCTTTTATTACTTTTAACTTTTCAGTTAAATAGGAAATCTTTAAATCTAAAGTACCTCAACATCTACTTTATTCAATAATCTAATTTTAATTAGTTCAAACTCATGAAACTCTAAAATGGTTCATTAGGTAGAAATTTTAAGATTTCTTCTAGCTTTTATAATTTATTTAGGTTGAAATTGTTTTATAAGTAATATTTAAAGGAAATCAATAGCATTTATCATCACAAACGCTGAATTTTTTCTTATAATCTCTTGCAAATTAATGTAATTATGTTTCTTACAGTATGAAAAATATACGAGGTGTAATGAATATAAAATTGATAAATACACAAACGAACGTGTTGAATTGAAATTGTTATGTTTCTTAAAAAACAGGATTAATAAATTTTTAGATCGATTTAAAAGAAAATTAAGTTGGCATTGGACATTAAAACTTTCAAATTCTAAGTGCTGAGCACTAAAATCTAAAACATTTAGTGCTGAGCACTGAGTTATTAAATATTTTGTCTTAATTTTAAGGAGTTGTTTTCATATAAATATACATAAACAAGATTTACTGTTTACTTTACTTCTCCATTAGTTTTGATGATATAAAATTGAGATTTGTCTAATTTTTTATTTTAGTTACGGTGATTTTTCTCAATTCTATAAGAGATTTATTCAATAAATTTGCATATTTATTTTGACAATTTTGTATACACTACAGCAAATGAAGTATTTATTATTTTTTTATTTTTGACAAAAAATTCTTATCAGTTAGTTTTCTTTGAATTCACTTTTAATTATTTTTTTCTCTCAAATTTTTTGTATGATGTTTAGATTTTATAATTTCATCATTCAATCATCTTTTTAGTATTTGAGAGAAAAAAATTCAAGTTTGTAAAATAAAAATTGATCATTCGTTTTGTAGTCGATTATATAAATTCAAACAAGTCATACGTACATATTTGAAATCCCATAAAAATAGTCATGAAAGTTTTATTATTCAAAGATCGACTAAAATTATTAATTTTTGCTGTAGGAGTTTTTGTAAGTTATTTTGTGTTTGGGATATTTCAGCAAAAAATTTATGATGAACGTTCATATGGAGAAAAATTTGAGTTCGCCAGCTCATTTGTGGTTTTACAATGCTTTATATATTTTATAGTTGCTAAAAGTGAGTGACTAGTGAATAACTAAAGATTGAAAGAAATTTCATTATGCAATATTTTTGATCTTTAGTTGTAATTATTTCACATGATCATCCAAAAAATGAAACTTCACATAAATATTATATGCTTGTTGCTATTTTTTGTCTCATCGCTCAATTGGCATCAAATTGGTCACTCAATTATATAGAATATGTTGTACAAGTTGTTGGAAAATGTGAGTAAATTTTATATTCAACTTTTTGAATCCTTTTTAAAAAAAAATTTTTTTATTAGCTTGCAAACCAATTATAGTTATGATTTTTGGCGTTTTATTTGCACGAAAATCTTACACAATACAAAAATATTATTTTGTGTTAATGATCGTGTTTGGAGTGGGAATTTTTCTATATAAAAATAATCACAAGGAAAATGAGAATGCTAAACCGTTAATTGGAAATATTTTGATTGCTGTAAGTCTCTTATCTGAAGGATTTCTTGGTGCTGCACAGGATAAAATGAGAATTGTAAAAAATCCAACCTCATTGAATTTCATGTTCTTTGTGAATTCATATTCTACGATATTTGGACTTCCATTGCTTTTTATAAATTTTGAAGGTTTAGAATTTATAAAATTCTGCATTAGGCACAATTCTGTGATTTTGCATATTTTAATTGTCATCGCATCTGGAACTTGTGGACAGTTTTTCATCACAGCAATGATATCAAATTTTGGTTCTTTACCATTATCAATAGTCACAACAATTAGAAAATTTTGTACGGCTGTATTTTCAGCTCTTTTTATTAAACAAGTTTTAAGTGAACGTCAATGGGTTGCAACAATTTTAATTTTTACAGCATTAATTCTTGATGTGCTTGTTGGAAAGAAAAAGTTTTGTGATAAAAAAATTGATGAAGAAGAATCAAAAAATGAAAAGATTGAAAATGTGACAGTTATTAAGGTTTAAAATTTAAAATTATTTAAAACTTTTTGAAATTATTGTAACGGTCAGAAAATTTTCAAATCTTTCAAGTTTTAAAAATGTACGGCTTTTTTTGAATTTTTAAAAACTGTTAAATAAAATAATTTTTACACACTAAATTATTATTAAATATTATAAATATTTCCTTTATCAATTATTGCGTTGATTCTTTTTCTGATGCATCAAATTGATATGTAACTATAATGTAAGTGACTGTTGTAGAAATACACTAAAAGAAAAAAATGTTCGTTATTTGTTTCTTATATCTAAAAATAATAAACTTACACTAAATAAAAGTTTCCAATCAATGTCAAAGAAAGCAGTTTCAAAATGAATGTTTTTGTTTCTTATTAAGTTTATAAAGTTATCAAATTTGACTTCACATTCATATTTTTGAATTTTAAAATCTTTTTTAATCTCATAAAAAACATCAAAAGTTTTTTGAGCTTCTTTAATTGTCGTAACTGAGCAATGTATAAGAGAAAAAATTATTAAAATGTGTATTGCAACATTTAAACTTTCAGGAAAGAGAAAATTATATTTATAAGGAGAATCAATGACAAAAAGTCTCATTAATCCATAAACAATAAAAATTATAGTAATTAAAATTGAACCAATAACAGGAATCAACTGAAATGAAAGAAATTCATTAATCAATTCAAAAATTTTAAAAAGTTTCTCATAAAGCTCAATAATTAAATCAATTTCAAAGTAATTTAATGAACGTTTAAGAGAAAGATGTTTATGCAAACTTTTAAATCTTTCTCGAATAGAAATTGCAGCATTCATGAATTGAAATATAAATGCAAGATAGTAAAAATAATTTATAAATAGTAAAATTAGAATTAATGGATCAAATGCCACACTATACTCAGTATCTAATACGAAAATGTAATTAATTATAAAAGATAATAGAAAATTAATTGGAATAACAAGAATTAAATAATAAATTGCTATTCTTCTTTGTTGAGAGAAATTTATTGAAATTGTCCATCTTTTTGCCTAAAAAAGAAATTTAATTTTGGTTAATAATGAAAAATTTGAAAGTGAAAAGAACTTTCATTTAAAGTTTACTAACGGTGTTTAAAGTGAAAGCTCTTTCCCTTGTAAATTTACCTTTACATCAAAATCATTCAAAAGAACAAAAATTTTCAAAATTCTTTCAAATCTAAAAAGTTGATAAATAATTGAAGTTAAAACACCAATACAGCCGATTGTTGCATCTAAATCAATTGTTCTCAAAACTAATTCTGATAAATCTTTATACACTTTTTTTGATCGTTGTCGGTTTATTCCATAGAAGATAAAAATCAATAAAATAATTATCAAATTTATCGAATAAATCCATCCAGTAATTTTTGTTTTAAATTTTCCTTTCTTTAAATCTGACAATGATGCTGGAAAAAGTCCAAGAATTTTTAGAAAATAATACAAAGGAGTAACAGAAAAGAAAATATTTTGCGACATTTTTACTTTACAGCTGATTTCGATGAATTTTGAGTAAAGAATGTGTTTTATATTTATTGATTATAATAATTTGTCACAGTTATGTAATATAATAGTAATTAAAATTTTCTTGTTAATTAAATAAAGTAATGTGAAAGGTTATAAGAGCTCAGTGGTAATTTGTGTAATTTATCGCTGTCTGACTTTGAAGCTTCAAACCTGATGAATCAAATTGGCTTGTTATAATTATGTAGGTCAATGTTGTTGAAATGAACTGTGAAAAAAATTGATAAAAATATCAAAATTAAAATTTTAAGTTTTAACGGATTTTTTTGAATTTGAATTTGAAAAATAAGTTATGTTTACTTTAAATTACGATAAGCTAAAAGCATTTTTAGTTTTTTGAGAATTTAAATTTCATACTTACACTAAACAGTAACTTCCAGTCAATATCAAAAAATTCATTTCCCAATCGAATTTGTTTCTTTTTAATCAATTCAATAAAATTATTAAATTCAGTCGCACTTTCTCTGCTTTGAATTTTCATTTTACTTTTAAGTTTATAAACAACATCAAAAATTTTTTCTGCACTTTTGACTGCTGTGTCTGAGCAAAATATTAAAGCAATCAATATAAATAAATGAATCAAAATGACGACAATTTCTGGTCCTAAAAAGAAATATTTAAATTCTGAATCGACAATAAAAAGACGTAAAAGACCATAAATTGTGAAAATAACTGAAACTAAAATGTAGCCAACAATTGAAATTAATTGAAATGAAAAATTTTCATTAATAAAATTCATGAGACAAAAAAGTTTTTCATAAAGCTCAATGGCTAAATCAACTTCAAAATTATTTAAATAACGTTTTGATAAAATATGATCATGAAGTGAATTAAAACGATTTTTAATTGACACAGCAGCACTTGAAAATTGTAAAAAAAATGCATTGCAGTAGACGTAATTCAAGAAAAACATTGCAGAGACTATGTGATTGATTGCCATGTTGTATTCTGCATCAAGAATGTAAAAAATGTTTATCAAAATGCTTAGAAAAACAGCAAATGGTCCAGTTATGATGAGATAAATTATAGAATTACATTTTTCTTGTTTAAAATTCAAATGAATTTTCCATTTTTTTGCCTAAAAATATTTAAAATTAATTCAATAAATTTTAGGAATTTTTTCAACTCACTTTTTCGTCAAAATCATGAATGATACTAAAAATATTTAAAATTTCATTAAACTTCCAAAATTGATAAATCATAGAAATTGTTATAGCAAATGAACCGATAAATGTTGCATAACTGAAAGTATTCAAGACCATTTCACTCAAATCCTTGTATCCTCTTTTTGATAATGGTTGAATGAGTGCATAAATGAAAAATGTATTCCAAATGATAATTATAAACATTGAATAAACTCTTCCTTGAATTGTTGTTTTAAATTTTAGATTTCCAAAGTTATTAGATTGAAGTGATGCAGGAAATAAGCCAAATATTTTGAGATAATAATATAAAGGAGTAACTGTTGTATAAACGTTTTCAGACATCTTTCTTTGTCTATAATAAACTTTCAATTGAAATGAAATTTATTAATTTTATCAATTGATTGGCTTCAATTAGTTAATTAATATTTTTTTTTTTGTAATTTGATATTTTAATTAAAATTTATTTTAGTCAAGGTATGAACACTTCACGGAGAAAAATTTATTTAGCTAGCATAAAGTTTGTGCCAATAAACCACAGTTATGAGTTCATAAAAAACAAACTTTGTTAGACTGATAAAACTTTTTATAAGTGATAAAAAAGTTTTATAAGCGTCATAAATAATTTTATGAGTCTAATAAATAAAGTTTGCTTTTTAGGACTCATAAATGTGTTTTATTGGCAGAAACTTTATACCAGCTAAAAAACATTTTTCTCAGTATTTATGAATTTTGTAGCATAGCTTTCATACATTTCAGTTTTTTGAAAAAATATTCAAGTTTTATTTTATTTATTAATATAAAGGACACTATTGATTTCACAACATTGAATATCAAGGACATATGTGCTTCTTTATTTATGGAGTTAACTGCGGTTTTCAATAAATCCATTTCCATTTAAATTTTTATAATAAATAATACAAAACCACAACTCGTATACTCTTTAAACCTATCATTTTATAAACTCAGCAAGAATGTTAATGTAGTTTGTTTTTATGGTTTAAAATTCTTGTTGTAAATTTTTAAGTCATTCTTACTCAAGTTTTTAAAGCTAGCACAAGTCTAAAAAATAAAAAAAATGAAGCTTAGTGAAAACTTGAGAATTTTCAAAGCATGTGTGAAATCATATTTTGTGAATGATCAAGTAAGAAATTCTCTGCTTTTTCTCGAGGATTTTTTCCCATGTGAAAAAATTTACCAACTCTTTGGCCTCACTTTCTTTAATGAATTGCAAGTCAACATAAATCAGTCACGTAAATACTGGCAGAAGAAAATTATTTGGCCAGTAATTTTTATTTATTTATTTTTCACAATTTTGACATCAATTGATTTTGCTTTGGTCATTGGAAAATTTGGAAAATTTGCTGAGACTGTTGAGACTTTTGGTTGGATTGCAGCTCATGGTTTAGTTTTGGCAAAGATTTTTTTCTTCTTTCATTGGAAACGCAGTGCTTTGATGAAAATTGTTGAGAGACTCGATCAACATTTTCTTCATTCAAACAGAGAACAGTTGCAATTTGAAGTCACTAAAAAGCATCAACAGTTGAAGATTTTATTTCGCATAATTTTGGTTGTTCATGCATGGAATTGGTTACATTTTGTCTACTTACCACTTATTTTATTGTGCACTAAAAACGAACTTGAACTTTTGCATCCAATTTATTTTCCTTTGGATCCATTGCAACCTTGGCTTTATCCAATTTTCTTCATTCTTCAAACTGTTGATGTTCTTGCAATGGTTTTTCTATTTGTATCTTTTGAGACATTTACAAGTGCATTGATTTGTGTTCTATCAATGGAATTTGATTTTCAAGCTCAAAAATTGAGTCAAATTGATCCTGAAAGTGATGGAAATGCTGAGAAGAAGTTAAGGAAGATCATTGATGCCTACAATGAGTTGACTGATATCGGAAATGAACTTGAAGAAATTTTTTCACCACTTTTACTGATTCAAGTTTTTGCTGGTATTTTTATGATTTGTGTCTGCATTGTTTTTATGTTTGTGAGTAAAGTTTAAATTTCAATATCAAGAGAAAAATATTTTTTTTTCCCAAAATAGATTCCTATTAGTCTTTATTTCATGATCAAGTTTGTTGCTGGAATTCTTACATTGTTGGTTCAACTTTTCTGCGTTTGCTTCTATGCAGAACAACTACAAACGTAAGTCAATTTATTTCCATTGAATTTTTAAAATTTTTCTTACAATTAGTTCATCAATGCGAGTCGCTGATGAAGCTTACAACTGCATTTGGTATGGAAAGAATTTAAAATTCCGCAAGATGATCTTATTGACAATGTTGAGAGCTCAACAACCTCAAAAGCTGACTGGAATGAAGTTCATGGACATTGGCTTGCCTGTCTTTTATTGGGTGAAAGAATAAAATACCTTGAATATTTTGATAAATTAATTACATTGAATTTGTATTTCTTTTATATAGAGTTTACAAACAGCTCATTCTTACTATTCATTATTGAATGGTGTTTATGAAACCTAAACATTTTGACATCAAAATTATTGAAACATTGTTGAAAAATTTTTTCATCATGTATATAAGAGTTCAGAATAAAATTGATTTTAAATTTATATCAAAGTTGTTTTCACTGTATTGAACATTATGCAAGTGTATTTAAGTGCCTAAAATATAAAATTTAATTTTAGAGACAAATTTTAGTAAAGTATGTAATGTGAACAAAAAAATAATAAAAATCTTCTTTAATTGAATTTATTTTATTTTTTGTTTGTATTTTATTGAGCTCATAATGATTTTGAACCTATTGATTTTACATCAAAAATAAGATTTCATAAAACATGGATGTTGTTGTAAAAATATTCAGACATTACAATAGAATTTAAGAGGAATTTGCGAACACATTTCTAATTCTAATTGGAGTTTAAGTGCACGAATACATTTGATATTTGATGCTAAATGGTTAAATGTTTTCAAGCCATGACCATAAATATTACTTTCTTTTAGTATTGTTTGCGTTCTAGTTTTGATTTTCATTTTTATTTGGTAGAAAGGGGATGAAAATCATAAATAAAAACAATTAGAGGAAAAGAATAATATAATTGATTTATCAAAAGGCAGGGGGGCCCAACTGGCCGTTATTTCCCTTAATTTGAATTGGCGCGCATTTTCGTTTCCCTTAATTTTCCGTTTAAAAATTCGTTACAAAGATTATAATTTCTGAGAAAACAATAGATATACTTAATTTTACTTACTTAGTTCAATGGTATTCACTCAACAATGATTAAAGAAGCTAAAACATTCTAGTTTTATTTTGCAATTCTCTTTAAAAACAAGAAAGTTGAAATTTTAGCGTGTTTTTCTCAATAAAAATGTTAAATTTTTGCAATAAAACGCGTTCAAATTCAAGAATTATAAATTCAAATCTGAGCAAAAATAACCACCACTTTTTTGTATTGAGACCCCCTGGAAATCTGTAAACATAGAAAAAATGACATAAAACGTGTGTTTATGTAATACGCAATAGATTTTCCTGTTTTTAAACGTAATGCATATTTTCCTTTAAAATATTCATATGCTGTGGTTAGAATAAAAATTTAATCGCAATTAGTAAATGGCTCTTACTAAAAGGCACATGATGATCCATAAACTAACAGGTCCGACCTATATATATTTTATTTTTTAAATTTATGTTTTTAAATTTCAAAATTCAAAATTTCAATTTTATAAATAATTTTTTTTTGGACTTTTCCAACCCCGATTAAACTAATATAAACAAACATTATACGAATTTAAAATTATGTAAAGCTACATCTTGGGTTAAGTCATTTGATTTGTAGCTTTCGTTGCAATCGAAACTAAAGAAAAATTCTAAAGTGGCAAAAAATGAACTTGAGCATTTTAATAACGTCTTTGAAGTCATATTTTGTGAGTGATCAAGTGAAAAATTTTGTGCTTTTTCTCGATGACTTTTTTCCAAGTGAATATTTTTTTGGACTCTTTGGCATTACATTTTTCAACAAAATGCAGGAGAACACAAATAAGTCACGTCAGCGATGGCAAATAAGAATCTTTTGGATATCAATTGTGACTGTTCTCATTGTCATGATTTTAGTTATGATCAACTTTGCTTTAATCGTTGGAAATCCTGAAAAGTTCATTGAAGTTGTTGAATCTTTTTCTTGGGTGGCTGGATATGTCATGAATCTTTTGCAAATTTTTTTCCTTTGTTATTGGAAACGTGCAGCAATCATAGGGATTGTTGAAAAACTCGATCAATATTTTCCACACATAAATCAAAAGCAGCTGCAATTTGGAATTTCGAAGTATCTTCGTCATTTGAAAATTTTGTACTACATTTGCTTAATCACCAATGTTGTCACCTGGCTACATTTTACTTATATGCCACTCATTATACTTTTCAGTGGACATGAATTTGAACTTTTGCATCCAATTTATTTTCCTTTGGATCCATTGAAACCTTGGCTTTATCCTATTTTCTTCATTATGCAATCTTGGATAATTTTATTAGCATTTTCACTTGCTGCTGCTATTGGCTCATTTATTTGTTCCTTGATTTGTGTTTTATCAATGGAATTTGAAGTGCTTGCACAAAAGTTGTCTCAAATTGATTCTGAAAGTGATGAAAATGTTGAGAAAAACTTACAGGAAATTATCAATGCCTACAATGAGCTCAATTTGATCACAAATGAAATTGAAGAAATTTTTTCGCCAATTTTGCTCATCAATGTTTTTTCTGGAATATTCATGTTATGCACTTGTGTTTTCATTGCTTTTGTAAATAGTTTGATTTACTTCTCTTATAAATAACTAATAATTTATTTTTTTAGACTCCTATTAGGCTTTACTTAATGGTCAAATATATTTTCACCTTACCATCTTTACTAGCTTTTGTTTTTAGCATTTGCTTTTATGGAGAACAACTGCAAACGTATGTCAAATTGATTATTCATTGAATTTTTAATAATTTTCTCACAAATAGCTCATCAATGCGAGTCGCTGATGAAGCTTACAACTGCAACTGGTATGGAAAGAATTTAAAATTCCGCAAGATGATCTTATTGACAATGTTGAGAGCTCAACAACCTCAAAAGCTGACTGGAATGAAGTTCATGGACATTGGCTTGCCTGTCTTTTATTGGGTGAGATATGAAAGATTTGTTGGAGATTTTAAACTAAAAATATTTTTAACTAGAGTTTGCAAACAGCTCATTCTTACTATTCATTACTAAGTGGCCTTTATGAATCTTAAAACTTATAAGACAAGAAAGAAAATTAATTACATATCAATATTTGCTTTAGATGTTTTCAATGAGATATATATGTCAAAGTTATCGTAGAAAAAGCAGAGTAAAGCATTATGTATTTAAGAAAAAGAAGTATTTGAATAATTCATATAGACAAAAAGACTCAGTTTGCATAAAGAACTTAAAGATGCAGTCAACACACTAAGAATAATGAAGAATCATCTCAATCAGTTACAGCTTAAACAATTCTTTCACGGTCATTTTATGAGTCACCTTTTTTACTGTGGCTTTATTTATACCAACTTAAGGATGAGTGACATCAAAAGACTTCAAATTCTTCAAAACAGATGTATTCGACTAATTTTCAAGCTAGATCCTATGTCACCAACTGTTGATTTATACTCTAAATTTATGCCTAAAACAATGTGCGTTCTTGGAGTTATTTTGTACTCAATGATAATTTTAATCAAGAAGTCATTAATACTGGAAAGTGATAAATTACCTATTTTTCCAATTTTATCCAGTGGAAATAGGTCTAATGGCAAGCTCAAAGTATCGTCATTTAAAAGATTTAATCGTATTTCACTGGACTGTTCCCATTTAGGAGCTCGGCTTTTTAATAATTTGCCAACTGAAATTAGAAATGAA